>APFE031302846.1:0-11282 GCA_000404065.3 Pinus taeda
TATGCAGGTAATTTCTGTACAGGGTTAAAACCTACACCCCCGGTAGACTTGCCCAACCACCAGTCAACAACAATATGTACATAACATAATATGGTGGTTTTTCCCACCACGATAAGTGTCATCGTATAGTAGGACTGACGGGTTCGAACCTACACGGGCCATGTGGGTCGGCCCTCCAACAGGGAGTTCCACATTACAATTAAACCAAACAAAGCAATGTCATCGATTAATACAACAACCATAAAACAAAATGCGACTATGTTAAACATATGTGATAGGATTCTAACCGGGACCACCCCCATCCTAAATGCCACGGCTAACAACAGGACAACGACCCAATGTTGGTTAGTCTACCCATAATTTTATATAAAAACCCTCACTCATTGCCACTAGGACCAGCGGAGGAGTGGATTGGAGAACCCTGAGCAGCCAGGAGGGCCAAAACAATGAGCGAGGAATCCATTTTGATGTTGATAAGATTCCCATGGGGAGCCAAAGGTGCCAATGTCAAATTTGACAATTTAATAGTATTTTTTGCATATTTTCTCACCAGTAGTCCAACCATGTAGTTTGTTTCTCCATATGAGATCTCCATTTTTAGGCCATCATCAGAAATGGAGGTATAAGGGTCATTTTTGTAAAGTTTCTTGTAATTTATTTCTTTGTTTCCACTTAATGAAAGAAGGCCTTCCCACTTTGAGCAGGGCCTAGAGACTTAGCCCACATTAGGTGAACTCCATAATTAAATCGTTTGTGTGCCTTTGATCTCATGGTTTCTTTATGATTTGCACTTCTTTTTCATGTGATAAGTTACTTGGTTGATATGCTCTTTTATATGCAATTTTGTATGCATCCTTGAAGTTAAGAGATTTGGATCACTTAGATTCGACAATGAAGGGGAGAGAACTGCAAAATATTATGTAGTAATATTTCAAGATTATTGTGAAAACCTTGGTGCCAAGTATGAAGACATTTGCATGATACTCTTTGTGCAAAGTCTAGAAGGAGAAGCCTCGCAATGATTTACGACTCTACCTGCTAATGGTATAAATACAATGGATAGATTATTTGAATTGTTTCTATAGAATTTTGGCATTAATAAAAGCATCAGTTGTGGCTAATTGATTTCTCCGCTCTAAAACTTAAACCTGACGAGCCAGTTTTTTATTTCAGAAAAATATTCATGAAATGTTACATCTTGCTACCAGTTATTGTTTGACCATCAGACACCGCAGAAGTTATTTCCTACTCTACAACTCTATATGATGATCTATTATATGAATTACGAGAGAGAGATCCAACTACTGAGCTGATGCTCAATCCAAATCCGGCACTTGTGAAGGAAATCTTATTGCCACTGGGAAATGATCATCTTGAGATACTCGATCTAAAGGGAAGAAAAAGGTTTTCAAGACATCTCCTCAAATCCCTTCCTCTTCCTCTTCCCAGGACCAAAATATAGAAGAAATGTCAGAACTCATCGATTTTTTGACTAATAATATCCAACGCCTTGAATTCGGGAACATGGCATCTCTCCCTACCCCTGTCAACCGTCCCATCCAACCAAATTTTCATCCTAATGCATAGAATAGAAACCCAAATTTCTCACCAATAAATCCAATTCCTTACCACCGCCCTAACCCTCCCCAAATGTTGCAAAGAGGACAGCGACCGGAAGAGCCTCCTATTCAACCCCATCTCATAAATAATGTCAATCTTGTCGATGAATATGATGATTACATGGCCAGCCAATTGATGAATTATGAGGAACAGGACTATCCAAATGTAAATTCTATTGATTCTTTTGACGTTTGTGCTCTGAATCCAGCCGACTAAGTAGAAAAATATTTTTGGGACCCTCAACTTTAGTGTTTTGCTAAACAATTAGAAGCACAAATTCAACATAAATACAATCTTACACCTAGGAAGGATCACATTCCTCAAAAAGAATCACCTCCCCAATCCTTTCCATTTAATGAGAGACCGTTCATGCTAGATAATCATATCCCACATGATATTGATCCTCACTCTATACATAAATTCAATTTACAAATCAAATTAAATAAGCTTAAATTTAGTATGCCCTTAGCCGAATTTGTTAGACTTGCTACTTCTAAGCAAGAAATCGATTATTTATTTAAAAATTCCCACCTTCCTCCCCAAGAAATGCAAGTAACAAACGTTATTAATGTCTAAGATGATGCTCCTAATATCACTCTTGGACCTCTGAATGAAAAAGATGATAATTTGGTACCCCCTTTCTACATCAGTTTAAAAATCCATCATTGGACTCGAGAGCCTCTCACAATTTGATGCCTAAAGAAATTATGGATAAGTGCGGGTTAGAAATTACTCACAAATATAAGGATTTGTATTCCTTTGACCTCGAAGGGTTAAGTGTCTAGCGGTAATCTAAGACTTGGTTATAGTTCTAGCTCAAGTTCTCATTAAAAGTATTTTCATGGATGTAGTGGTGGATGATGTGCCGCCTAATTATGGGAGTCTTTTGCATGAGGCTCTAATGTATCACAACAACTCTCAACTACCACCTAGGAAAGTACAAATACCTATTTGAATCCTAAGCGGATGAGAAAACTCACATTATTCAGCTTATGAGGTAATGGAAACATAAATGCATCCAACTAGTGCACCTGTAAAAAATTGCACTAGACAAGATGGCAATTTCTTTATAGAAAGCTCAAAAAATTTCACAGTTCTTCTGGTTTCCTTGGAGTCAACCACAAACAATATTTGAAATAGAAAGGGTTGTGGACACAACTCTAGGTTTAATGGACTCTGGCTAAATACATATGCAAAGATAGATTGGCTAAATAAAATGTGAACTAAAAACAATATAAATCTCCTACCAAATGTATTTTTCTTTGCTTATTTTAAATCCCACAAGATAGGAAATGAAACTTAGCTTCAACACTCGGAGAAGGTTTCACATCTTCATGGAACCCACTCTCTTGATTTCAACCCAGTAACCATGTATGTCGTCATATAATTTGTGGAGGCTTCCAACCCCTCTTCTCTTCTGGGATGGAGAATGCTATGAAAAATAAAGAATACCCTAGGTAGATATCTTAGTTCAAAGTCAAACAACAAGAATGGAGAAGATATAGTGTTCACCAAAACCAAACTACACCATCAAATTGATCTCAATAATGGTTCTCTAGAAAAAAAAAATGATCTTGAATGTTCCCAATGGTCTCAATTGTTAGATAGTGAAAACACTACCTTCGAGTGTAGGATTTGCCACAATATAGGTGATTTTATGGTAAATTTTCCCAAAATACTATGTCAAATTAGGCCAAAAATACTACCATTCCTAATATCTATGTAACATATTGGAAATGATTTCAAAAATTTTAAAGAAGAATGAATAAAAATTCCACAAGAAATAAAAAAACTACAAGAATCAGGAAAATGACCGAATGGGTTCATGTATAGGTAAAGCTGCAAAAAGTTGAATCAGAGGTTTCAAACATAAAACCTCAAAATAAGACATTGAACACTATTGTAGAAGATGAAAACAAAATTTAAGGGCTTAATTATAGTCCCAAAAGTTCTCAAATGGACAATGATTCTCCCCAATATGAGGAAAATTTAGAAGAAATCATCAACCATCCAGATCCCTCAAGTTTACTTGATGATTCTCCTTGCAAAATGCTCAACAAAACAAATAACAGCAGGAGCATTTTTCCCTTTCCTCGTATAGGTGGAGCTAGGGTAGTTTTTAATGTGTCTTCATTATGTTAATATATAAATTCCTCTTTTCTACACTGAAAACAAAACTTTTTAGAAAAAAATAAAATTTATTTCAAGATCAGAACGACCCTTTGTGAACAATGCTTAGAATCCTATAATTGTTACATGACCACTAGGGAACTCTGAAGTTGAACAAAAGTAAGGTTCAACAATATTGCCATGGAAAATAATAAAAAAATAAAATTAAGTTAGAAATACGACCATTATAAAATGTCAAAAATGGAGTGATTTTGAGATTATATGTCTCAAGAATTTGAGAAAGGAATGTAAATTTTCATCATACCATTTCAGTTTTTTTAAAGAGTACAATGCAATAATTTCATGTACAATGTTCCTATGAAATCAAATAGATATTAGAAAACTTACATCAAATGAATAATGTGTCTTTTATCATGAACATATAATATGTTGAAATCTATAAGGTTATATGTAATTTGAGGACCCAAGGCCTAAATAGCGATAATCATATATAATAACTTAATTTCCAAATCTTGAATCCAATATCACCTATAGAAGTAGACATGTGATGCCAAAATAGGGTGATGATAATTATTGACCTCGCCTCAGTTCTCAATTTTGCATGAAAACACATATAGCAACAGAATATACTTGTCAACTACCTTTCGAGCATCTCTGAAATGACAAAACACTGCTATCTAAAGTAGGCTTAGCACACATTGGCATATGGCTATTTGGCACTAAATTCATGTCCAACATATTTTAGAACTAATGGGATCATGTTGGACATTGCAAAGAAATAGTTTAATAAAACTATTGCTTCAACTCTTTCAGAAACATTTGAAAGTTTTGTATATCAAAGTTTAAGCTAGTACAAACAGACCATCTATAAAAAGAAGCAGATAATGATGTCGGAACAAAGTGATAGTAGTTGGTTATGTCACCTCAATTTCCCCTTCATTCTGCACTAAATAAGTAAAACTATAGAATGCTCTTGCAATATACCATTCTAACATCTCCAAAATGGCATAATATTGCCACCCAAAAAGTCTAGATAACTATGATTTGCACACATCAACAATTATACCTTAAGTTCATGTCTGCATTGTATTTGAATTAATGAAATGCTTAGGGATATTGCTGAGAAAGGGTTTAATAGAACTATTTTTGCAATTCATCCAGAAACTTTGGAAAGTTCCATAACTTAGACCAATCTAGGTAGACCCTGACCAATAACTGACCAACTTGCTTTGATTTAAAGTAATATTCCTAGTTAAGTAAGGATGATAATATTGGATAGGAAACAAACAATAAAGCCAAAATATGGTACCCTAATGCTCAAAAACATGAAATTCCAAAATTCCAATTAATTATGATGATAATACAATAGGACCAAAAAAATATATACCTCCTCGTGATTCCTGAAATAGAGAGATAATAGCTATTAGAGTC
Organism: Pinus taeda; assembly: GCA_000404065.3. Lineage (NCBI taxonomy): Eukaryota > Viridiplantae > Streptophyta > Pinopsida > Pinales > Pinaceae > Pinus > Pinus taeda. The sequence goes on from APFE031302846.1 coordinate 5,182, forward strand.
TTATATCAAGATAATAGCTCCAATAGTTAATAGAGTCTTATATCAGGATAATAAATATATATAATCCAAGGAAATATATGAGTTGTCATCAACTTATCATATTCTAAATATCCCTAGTACAAATGTTCTATTTAAAGTCAAGCCATAGCAAAAAGACCATTTTTTTACACAATGACCAAAAAGAAAGTCTAAGAAATGTTCAAATGTCTCTCTTCTGTAAAATCTTATATGTTGCTGAAGTAAGTGGAAGATTTTCCCATGGCGGGATTAGTACAAACCCAACAAATAAAACAATTTATAATTAGTAATTTAAGTGCCCAATGATCAAAATTGGAGTACTAAGGTTGATATTATCAAACAGAGTTAGACTAAATCTATATTTTGTATTCAACTAAGACTGACTACAAAGATAGGCCATGACCAAATGGTCAAAATTGTGTTGCAAGCAAGTCTATGATTGTCTTTCCTTTTCAAAATGTAAATAAAAATTGGATAACATGTAATACAAATCCTAGTCCTCAACTCATACACAACATTCAAGTTAGCAACTTAGCTTCCAAGCCTAAATGTCTTTTCAAACTTAGACGTTGCAAGCGAAAAACATTTTTTCATCCATGACCAAACCAATTCAATGGGACTAGAATACATAAGTAATAAAAGCAACAAGAGCACCTAAAAGGCAACTCCTTAGAGAAAATTACAAATGGGTTGAAGAGAATCCCAACTGAGAAGATACGTTAAGAAGAAACAAAAGAAAATAGATAGATTCAAGGACTCCAGAATTCTGTTGGCAAATATATTCGAAAAATGACTTCCTTTGAACATGTAAGTTTTGCGTGAACAATCATGTGCATGTTGTTTGATATTGTTTTTTTCATGTATGTCCAATTATATCCAAATGATCATGAATCACTGACATGTGTGTTTGAAAATGTAAAACTATCATCCAAGAGAATGAGGTTAAAAAATAGGAGAAAATCCTACATAGGTTGAACACAGTTTTTTAGTCTAGAAGGCTAGGATATAGAAATGAATGACCATGGATTGAGGAAGTTACTTGATATGTAGTCAAGTTTTGGACCCTAACATGTTTTAGAGATCTTATTGTAATATTTCATGTCCTCATTGGTTCAAACTTCATATTAAGTTGTTTAATTGTTAAACCGATACCTCCTCAACATCGTTTTATTTTTTAAATGTGTTTCCATTTGCAATTGAAATCTGTGATGAACTATGAGTATTCCATGTCCCCAAGAGTTAAACTTGGATAAATACATCAATAATTTAAATACCATTAAATAAATTAAAAGAAAGTTACAAAATATTATTTGATAACCCACTTGTTAGCTAGTTACAATTCACTATAAAACCAAGAAAAAAGGAGAACAAGAGGATAACATAAACCATGGAGGTATAATATCATAGTTACGACTTCTATACAATGTGTTCAATATGGTGGGCCTCAAATATGAAAAAAAAAGGTCAATGAAACAACTACCAAAGACATGGAAAAGATGGTAAATCACACATTTTTCAAAATATGAAAATTTATAATAAATGCAATGAGTTTAAAAATCCCTAATAAGAACTACATGTTTATAACAAAATTTGAATTCTTTACATTCCTAAAACCAAATGTCATAAATTGGGTAAGAAAATCAACCATTTTTAACCCTAGTTTTAGTCTTGTCTTGTCTATTTCATGGTTACTTTTATATGGTTAACAAGAAAAGAAAAGAACGGTGCCAACAAGCAAAAAAATTATTTTCGTTTATAGTTCAGATATAGTGGCCCAAAGCCTAGTGGTCATGTAGGATCCTTTATTTTGATGCATGGATGTAGATTTAAACCTCGGCAAATGGAATAAACAAGCTTCACATTATTTTGTTACTAGTTCTCATATAGTGGCTCATAATTTAATGCCTATGTGGGCTCTTGTATCTTGATGCCATGTGCTTAAAACTTTGAAAAATAAAAATGTAACAAATTACACAAATCGAGATACGTTTCATATTTAGCTCGCTCTCACAAAATGACACTCTTAACCTGAATAAACTATTCAAATGCAAAATACTTACAAATGTATCTAGTTTGTGAACAAAACTTCAGAAATTGGTGTGCTTGACGTAATTTAGCAATAAATATCTAGAAAATTCTAATGGACACCAAAGAATAAACAATGTAACGACTTCATTCCATTAAATTATATCATCCGCATTCAAATCATCCACTAGTTGTTATGTTTTAATGAGAAACAGAGCTGACATAAATCCATGAGACTATAATATAACCAGCATTCCATCATTGATTTGTTTCGCCAAATAATCCATGGCACTGTAATGACCCAAAATTAAATATATAACTAATTACAAAATTTTATGTGATTAATAATCAACACACAAACTATTCAACTAATTAGCATAGAAATTTGAAACCATTAGCAAAGAAGACTTACCTATGGCAATGGCATATCTTACTAGTGATTTTAGAGTTAATGTTATTCAGATCTTGTTGACTGCCAAAAAAAAAATTGAGGATTAGGCTTAGCTGCACAAAATCTGTAGAAATTTGATAAAAATTGCAACTCCTCAAGGTTTCAAACTGAAAAACAAGAGACAATTCTACTCTATTGACCTGTGGAATGGAAATCACAATTTAGAACAATGTTCATAAACATGCAACAAGCAAAAATGTACACAGTGATTTATAGGGGAACCCAACTAGGAAAAACCCCTTAAGCCTCTTTTCATTAACCAATTGAATATAGAAACTATTACAATTTTATGCTCTAGCGTTGAATGAGAAACTCTTTCAAATACTTATCCAATTATTTTCTCATCTAGCCTCTTATTTCCTTGCATAATCCTTGAGGAAATTAGCTCCTAAAAGATAGGAATTTCCTCCTATTTGCTTGCGCAATTCCCAAATATTGATCTCCTAACTTCATGCAACAACTGTACGTTGAAACTAGTATACAACTCATGTTACATTGGCCTCATCTCTTACACTTCAACTAAGCAATTCGAATTCCATGCATGCATTAGATATTTTCAGCTGATTGAATAGTTAACTGACATATATCTGAGTTAGATTGTTGTCCCATTGCTCAACTAACCTTCAACTGACTCTATCAATAGTTAGAGGTAATTTGATTGAATACTATAGAAATTTGATAGAATTACAATTGCTCAAGAAATTTAATCTAAAATCAAGAGACACAATTCTACTCTATTGACCTATAGAACAAAATTCAAAATTTGGAACAACGTGCATAGACATGCAATAATAAAAACCACAAATACACGGTGATTTTTAGGGAAACCCAACTAGGAAAAACCCCTCAAGCATCTTTGCATTAATCAAAGGAATAGAGAAACTATTACAATTTCTAGCTCTAGCTCTAAGCCCAACATGCAAAATAATAATTGCTCTCTCGATGGACAAATCTAGCCAACCCTTAGCCAAATATCAACTCACCTAGAATCATACTTCCTTGCAAAAATATTGAGGAAATTAACCCCTATTCTTTAGGAATTTCCTCCAAAATGATTGCGCAATTCCCAAGGATTGATCATTGATTACATGCAACACATGTACACTCAAAACTAGTCTACAACTGATGTTACATTGCCTTGTTATTTCCAGTTCAGTTGAGGAACTGGTCCGAATCAGATCCATCAAAGACTGGTAAAGAACCATGACTGTATCAGGTCAGGACGAATCTCTAAAAATTCAAAAAAATAGTGATCAAAAACACCCTGAACCAGTGGAAATGGCAGCCAATGTGGAACGACGAGGACCTCGGTCAAAGCGCGCTGCCCGAGGCCCATGGATACTGCGCAGGAGGTCAAAGTAGCCCCTGGGAGCCCCAGATCAGGAAAAGGAGGTGATTTTTGATGCATGAATAGGGCCGAAATGGGGGAAGCTCAAGCACTTGGATGCATGGCGAACCGGAGAACCGCGGGCGGGAAAGGTAAAAAGCACTAATCATATGAGGCGGGACCCGTGCTCTGGAAACTGACGGTATTGATCGGGCCTCCCTCAAACGGTAAATGGTTTTGGAGAAAGCGGAGCAATCCCACTCAACGATTGACGCGTGGCAGCAGAGGTGAGAGAAAACCGTCATTGATCGCGCATTATCGGTCGAGCAGGTCAACCGCGCAGGACGTGCGTATGACGTTGGATATGGGGAATCTAGATCGGACGCTTGAGATTGTGCCCGATGGAGGAAGCGGAATTGACAAAGGATTAAGCCATGTTTGTAAAGATTTGAGGTTCGTTTGACCGCCAAAGTGGAGGAAGAACGCATCCACGACGTAACTGAAGAAATGAACCGATGAGCAGGCTAGTGTTTTTCAGATGGGGACACGTGGCCACTTCCTGAGCATTCATGATGATGTCGAACAAGGAACTCCAAGCACATCTGCAGAAGGTGAATTGACATAGGCGGAAGAGGAACCGAACGGGCATGGGGACGAATGGCTAAAAGCCATGAACATAGGCAGTCAAGTCAAGTGGAAGTAGACACAGAGAAAGTCAAGAGATGACGAAAGGTGGACAGTGAACCCGGAGAGGACTGAGCACAGAGAACATCAAACAGGGAAGAAGAGACAGAGGGCCGAGCTGACCAGTGGCAGCATTGAACACCAGAGCTTGTAGATTCAAGCCATCCCATAGAGGAATCTGTCCGGATCGAGCATCACATTTGGCTCCTTCCACTTTAGACGAGAAGGTCACAGAGATGGTAGGAAGAAGAAGAGTCTATGTACTTCAGTGGCTTGGGGAATCCAAGAAACCACCCTGCCAAGCAAACTTGCTTCAACAGAACTCCCATCGAGTCCCTGCATTGTAATTCTTTGATTAAAGACACAATAAAACAAGGCCACCACTGAAATTTGGACCGGAGACGTAGCCCTGGAGAATAGGGTGAACTCCTTATTAAAATTTCTTGTGTCTTTGTGGTTGCTTACTGTATTTCTCTATTGTCTTTCCATTTAAATGTCTGTGTATTGGCAATCTGATCGATTCATTGCCTAAATAACATAGAACACACACCGGCACATGAGTCTGTAATACCTTTTGTTTAGTAAACCTTAAACTGGTGTCACTCCTTGGGTGATTATCAGATCAAGTGGTATCAGAGCAGTAGGCTGTAAGGTTATACAAGCTTGTGTTGGTTTAGCTGTGAATGCTCACTAGATCAAAGCTCAAATTAGGAGAAAGAGAGTTGGTGGAAACTAATCCTGAAATTGGGAGAGTCTATCCTCGGAAGACAATGTCAGAGGAAGGTTCTATGGGGCCAGACCCTCAATTCATAGAAAGTTTCCTAGCTATAAATTTTATGGTAGAAGAAATGTATAGGGACTTTAGAAAGCATAAGGATGAAGATTCATCGGGTTCTAAACAAGATAAAGAAAAGGATGAATCTCATTCCCATGACCACTCAAAAGGAAAGGGGAAAGAGGAAAGCTTTCTCACACCTCCTAATAGCCCTGTGCATAATAAGAAGGCATCTTTGATTAAGTTATATGTTAAATTTGATTTGCCTATATATGATGGAGAGGTAAATGCTGAAAAGTTGGACAATTGGATTATACAAATTGATGTATATTTCAGGGTACAAAACATAGACTCGAACAAGAATAAGATTCAGTTGGCAAGCCTACGCCTAGGAGGCAGTGCCTTGGTTTGGTGGGAAGGCAGAACCCAAGCTGATATGAAGAAGCATGGTAAGACCATCTCTATCTGAAGTGAATTTGTTGCTGCAATCAAAAAGTAGTTCTACCCATTGGCCTACATGCAACAAGCCATGATGAGTTGGAAAACTCTTCGGCAGTTGAAAGGGAAAAGTGTGCAAGGGTATACTCAAGAGTTCAGAAAGAGAGCATTTATGTTGGGTATCTCATTAGACTCACCAAAAACTCCTTTGAAGTACATTGGTGGTCTACACAGCTACATGAGGCATACCATCCTCATGTTTAATCCCACTAGTATAGATGAGGTATCTGTACAAGCTACTCATATAGAAGCTAGAGGAAAGAATGGAAATGCAGAAGTTGGGGGACCATCCCAACCCACTGCAAGCAAGAGCAAGGAGAAAA
>APFE031302846.1:22135-38521 GCA_000404065.3 Pinus taeda
CATTTCTATTATCCAACCAGATTGGATAAACGAAGCAAGGGATGAATGGAAGAATGATGAAGAAGTGTGGGCACTCATTCAAAAGTTACAACAAGATCCTAGTACATCTCATACATTTAGCTGGAAAAATTATTCATTATGGTACAAAGATCGCTTATACCTATGTAAGAATTCCCAACTCAAACAAAATATTCTTATGGAATTGCATACCTCTCCCTTAGGAGGGCACTCAGGTTTTTTTTAAACTTGCCATAGGGTTAAGAAGGAACTATTTTGGGATGGCCTTAAATTGGATATTCAAAAGCTTGTGGCATAATGTTTGGTTTTCCAACAAAATAAAGTTGAAACAGTTAAGACCCGAGGTCTATTACAACCTTTATCCATTCCAAGCCAACGTTGGGAGCAGGCTTCAATGGATTTTATCGCAGGATTACCCAAGTCCGAAGGAAAGAGTGTCATCATAGTGGGAGTTGACAGACTTACCAAGAATGCACACTTTTGTGCATTATTGCATCCATTTAAATCCAGTATAGTTTCTACTGCATTTATGGAAACAATTCAAAAGCTACACAAAAACCCAAATATTATTGTAAGCATCAGAGATCCCATTTTCACTAGAAATTTTTGGACATAATTATTTTCTTGTCTTGGTACTCAATTAGCTCATATCTCATCTTATCATCCTCAATCTGATGGGAAAACTAAGATAGTAAACAAATGTTTGGAAGGATATCTTATTTGCTTTGTATCTGATAAATAGACATAATGGGTCAAATGGTTGCCTCTAGTTAAAAGGTGGTATAACACTACCTTCCATACTACAGAAAAAATGACCCCATTTATGGAACTTTATAGATATCATCCATCGTCCATCACATCATATTTAAGATAAAGTTCTAAGGTTCAAGCAATGGAAGATCACATCGAGCATCAACAACAAGTTCTCCAACTCTTAAAGGATAACCTCACTTTAGCACATAATAGAATGAAACAACAAGCAGATCAACATCGCAGCGAAAGAATTTTTGATGTAGGTGACTGGGTATTCCTACAGCTACAACCATATAAATAAATGTCCCTCAAGCAATATAATGAGGATAATAAATTATCACCAAAGTATTATGGTCCTCACAAGGTGTTGCAAAATATTGGTACTATGGCATACAAATTGGATCTTCCCGCACCTTCCCGAGTGCACCCAATTTTCCATGTTTCATGCTTAATGAAGGCTATAGGTGACAAACTCCTAGTTCAAACAATATTGCAAGAACTTGACGAGGAAGGAAAAATCATATTGGAACTTGAAGCTGTCACAAAAACAAGAACTCGACAGCTACGAAATCGATCAATTTCGGAGTATCTCATCAAGTGGAAGAACTTACCCGCTAAAGATTCAACATGGGAGGGTGAGAATTTTATACAGAAGCATCCATAACTACTCAAATGTTGAGGACAAAACTTTTTTGAAGGAAAGGGGCATGTTAGGTCCCTATAATACTAGTGATTCCCCCATTACTATTGTCATTGTAGCCCTTATTGTTATTGTTGTGCCCCTATTGTCCCCATATTGTTATTATTGTGCCCCATATAAGCCCACTATTGTTATTGTTGTGCCCTTATATTATTATTATTATTTCGGCTTTGATTATATTGTGACCCCGTAGACTCCTATATGTAGAAAGGAGGTTTTGTCATTTGTATCATCCAAGAATTATTAATTTGTGTAATGTAAAGGAGGTTTCCCCCTCGAATAGGTTGATTTTGAAGTCGTTGATCTATCTTTTATTATATTTTGTGAGTTGGTTACATAACACCTTGTTGCTCCCACTATACTCTTGTTCTTCCTTTCAGCGACCCCATTCTACTGTGGGTTATGGGGTGTTTTCATCTCTCTTCAAATACCTTCTTTGGCATAGAAATCCTTGAACGCATGCGAAACAAATTCACCTCCATTGTCACTCCTAAGAGCCTTCAACTTCTTCCCAATCTCCTTTTCAACTAATAAATTGAACTCAATAAATTTTGAGGAAACTTCATCCTTCTTCTGCATGAAGAAGATCCAACATTTCCCAGAGAAATCATCAATAAAAATAACATAGTATTTTATGCTTTGTTGTGGAGGATGTAGAAAAGGGTCCACAAACATCATAGTGGACTTGCTCCAAGACTGCATATGCTCTGCTATCTCGGTCATGGAATGTGGATTTGACATATTTCCCTAATTTGAAAGCCTTGCAAACATCCTACTGGTCAAGGGAGCTATTAGGGACACTGGTGGTAATTTTTTTCATGATCTTTAAGGCACCATGGTATAAATAACCCAATCTCCTATGCCAGATTTCTCCAACATCACAACTTGACACTTTTTCTTCCTTAATGCTCAATGCAGTGCAATCTCCCACCTCAAGTTTGTAAAGGTTCTTCACTCAAAACTAGATCTACTTCACTTTCCCAATAGTTGTGCATCTTAGAAAGGCTTTCCCTTTACTGAAAATAATATCATAGCCACAATCCTACAATATTGCTATAGATATCAAGTTCTTCTTCAACCCTGGTAAAAACATAACATCTTTTAGGTGAAGGGGAGAGGCTTTCTCCCTCTCAAAGGTGACAATACCAATTCTCGTAGCACTTTACCTCCCATCATCCCCCATTTCGATATGTATATAGAGATCCTTCTCCTCCAAGCTGCTGAAAAACTCATTGCACCCTATCATATGGAAGGAGGCACTAGAATCAAGGTAACACACACTCCCCATAACAATGTTGGCCATGCATGCTATTAGGGTGAAGTTTGATTCAAATTGTGAAGCTAGTGCTTCCCTTGTTGGTCCTCCTGAAGGATTTTTGGTATACTTCTTGTGTGTACATTTTGTTTCATAGTGCCCAAACTTATTGTAGAGGAAGAATTTTATCTTGCTTATGTCTTTCTTCTTGCCATTATTTTAGATAAAATTGGGTTTTCTCTGGGTCTTCTTCATTTTTCCCTTCTTCCCCTTTCCAAACAATGAAAAACTCTCTTCACCCATAAATTTAGATGATGTTCCATCCCAGGTATTTCTCTTGAACTATTCTTGAACCAAATCGGACCACAATATTTCCCAATTCGGTAATTTTTCCCTTCCATTCATAGATTCCTGATAGTTGTGCCATGATTTTGGAAGGCCTAGAAGATCTAGGCTCATCGGTTCATCTACTACAACATTCACACCAACCCCTCCAAGCTCATCCCGAACTTGTGTAAATTTGGAGAGATACTGCGAAATAATATCATTCTTTTGCATCTTAATGTTTTGAAGTTTGTCTTTCAAGGCAAATTTTCTATGGTCACTGCTATTTTTGAAAAACTCAGTCAATGCCTTCCACATAGAAAATGGTGTCTCTTTCCCGTGGATATTTGAGACCACATGGTCTCGCACACCTTCCAAAATAATTATCCTTGTCTTTTCAACATCATTCTTCCATGGGCTAATTGTTGTACATTCGACTATGGAGGTTTTGCAATGTCAGTTTTAACATATTCTAACACACCATTATCATCGAGCATTGCTTCCATTTGATCCTTCCAGGATATGAAATTTGAGCTACCCTCCAGATCATACTCCAATCTCAGACCATTAAAAGGCATTCTCCCGATCCCCAAGAAAAAATGTTGCACTGAAGCTGCTACTTCGAAATTCCTGATAGAAAAGTTGGAAAATTTTGTTTTAACTAAGGCTTTAATACCATGTAGAAATCTGATAGAATTGCAACTGGTAGAGAAATTTAATCTAAAATCAAGAGACACAATTCTACTCTATTGATTTGCGAAATGAAATTCACAATTTATAACAACATGCAATAAGCAAAACCAAAAATACACAGTGATTTCTAGGGGAACCCAATTGGGAAAAACCCCTCAATCATCTTTACATTAATCAGATGAATAGATAAACTATTACAATTATTAGCTCCAGCTCTGAGCTCAACCTACAAAAGAATAATTGTTATCTTTACTCGATGAACAACTTTGGCCAACACTTAGCCAAATATTAGCTCACCTAGCCTCCTATTTCCTTGCACAAATCCTGAGGAAATTAGCTCCTATTCTTTAGGAATTTCCTCCAAATTGATTATGCAATTCCCAAGCATTGATCATTGATTTCATGCAACACATGTACACTCAAAATTAGTCTACAACTGATTTTACATTTCCTTATCATTTCCACTTCAGCTAAGGAATTTGAATGCTCTGCATGCACTAGTTGTTTTGGGTTGGTTTATCAATTAATTAACAAATCTCTGATTTATATTATTGTTCCATTGCACAACTGATCTTCAACTGACTATAACAATAGTTAGAGGTCTGTTAATTGAATTCAACTGAAAATAACTGAATTGGATTGCTAAAATTTAGCAATCACACATGCATAACTAAGCTCCAACCCCTCTAACTCAAATTTACTGAGCTAATTGAGCGACAAGAGACATGTCACACTAGTTAACTACCTCCAAGTTGTCTTGTTGATGTGGAAATTCGATTTACTCAATTTGACTAAGGCTAAAGTCAAATTGAGTTGTTCCTACTACATTTTTTTCAACAAATACAACTTAAATAATTGAACAAGATTGCCAAAATTTAGCAATCACACATGCATAACTAAACTCCAAGCTCACTAACTCAAATTTACTAAGCTAACTAAGTGAAAAGAGCCACATCACACTAGTTAATTGTCTCCCAGTTGTCCTGATGATGTGGAATTTTGATTTATTCAATTTGACTAAGGATAAAGTCAAATTGAGCCTTTATTGCTACATTTTTTAACACTCCCTCTTAGAAAGAAAGTGATTTTTCACCACCCCTATCCTACACCTGTAGAATTTGAAATTTACCTCTTGACAATTCCTTTGTCAAGATGCCAACATGTTTCTCCTCGGTTGGAATGTACTGTAGCATCATAATTCACCTCTACACATAGTCTCGTAAATAATGATAAATGATATCAATGTGCTTGGACCTGTCATGAAATACCAAATTCTCAAAGAGCTTAATGCAACTTTGATTATCACAATGTATCACTGTCGGATCCGTCTCATGACTAAAAATACCCACAATTATTTTCCTCATTCATATGGCTTCACATGTTGCTTGACTTGCAGCCATGTATTCAACCTTTGTTGAGATGAGTGCCGCATACCTCTTCTTCCTATTGTACCATGAAATAGCAACAAACCTAACACTAAAGATAACACCTGAATTACTTTTCTTGTCTGATGGACTCCCTGCCCAATCCGCATCAGTGAAGCCTTGAAGCTTCATTTTCTCTATCCTCTTGTACCATAATCCATAATTAGTAGTTCCTCTCGTACCACATGCTTTGTTTCCTTCCAATACAACTTGGTAGGCCTCACCATTGCTTGACTCAGTTTGTTTACTGCATAGCACATGTCGTACATCAAATACCCCACAAGCTGCATGTAAATGGTAGCATCAACCTTTTCACCTGAAGTGGCATACTCCTTCCTCAATTTTGTAGCTAGAGGTGTGTCCATGGGCTTACAATTATCCATGTGAAATATTTGAATTATTTCAAAGGCATACTTCCCCTGAGACATAAACAATTCACCATCACGTTGCCATACTTCTAGCCCGAGAAAGTAACGCATTAAGCCCGTGTCTTTCATTTCAAATTCCCTTGCAAGATCTTATTTGCAAGAAAGGATCAACTGCTCATGACCTGGAAATATTAATCATCAATATACAAAACAAGAATACACAACTTACCATCTACCACAATGCGATATAGGTTCGCATATGATTCACTTTTGGTGAAGCCCAAATCACTAAGATAATTGTTGATCTAAGTGTACCATGTTCGAGGCATCTGTTTGAGACCATATAATGCTCTCCTAAGTTTGCACGCATGTGACTCTCAATCATATATCTCAAATCCTTTTGGATGCTCTATGTAAATTTCCTCCTCAACAACATCATTGAGAAAGGCAGTCTTCACATCCATATGGAGGATTTTCCACCCCATCTACGCAGCCAATGCAAGAATTGATCTAGTGGGGGAATACCTTGCCATAGGGGAAAACATTTCCTCATAGTCAACTCCCTCTATCTGAGAAAATCCTTTGGCCACAAATATGGCCTTGTACTTCTTGATGCTTCCATCAACTACATGCTTCACTTTGTAGAGATATGGAACCAACAGCCGACTTCCCTTCTAGTCTCAGCATCACCTCCCATACATTGTTCTTCACGATGGATTTGTATTCTTCCACCATGGTATCAACCCAAACAGGTTGAGAAATTTCTTCCTCAAATGAAGAGGGATTTGTCTCTATTAACTCTATCATGAGATCCATATAACCAGTGTACCTCTCAAGTGATCTCCTCTACCTTTGTACTGATGTGTGAGCTCCCACATTCTCCCTTGCATCCTGCAAAAATCTATCATCTTCTTTGGTTCTCTTTCTCCCCTCTCTGGAATATTCTAGTTGAGTGGGTTCCTCCACCTTGCCTCCTATCTGCTCCATTGCATGTGGTTTCTCCACAACTTCTTGAAGCTCATCCTGAGGCTCCTCCTTTGGACCTAGAAGCTCTTGCTCTGGTGGGATACCGATCTCTTGTTCTAAAAAAGCATCTTGTAACCTTCTCCTCGATGAACTTGACATATATCCTCACAAATGTCATCCTTAGTGAAGGTAAATACATCGAGTAATTGTGTGGAGTTTCAGTGTATCCTACAAAAAATCCCAAATATGTTGTAGGCTCAAGTTTCTTCCTCAAATCCTTCAAGACATAACAATAAACTGAAGCTCCAAAAATTCTAAAATGAGACACATCATACTTTCTCCCAGAGAAAGCTTCCTCGTGTGTGATCATGCCAAGTATTCTATGAGGACTCTGGTTCTACAAGTAGACTGCAGTATTGCATGCTTTAGCCCATAGATGTAATGGAAGGCCCTGATCATGTAACATGGCTCTTTTTTCTCCAACTATGATTTTGTTCTTCCTTTGAGCTACCCAATTTTGTTGTGGGTTATGGGGTGCTACCAGTTCCCTTTGAATACCTTCTTTGGCACATAAATTTTTAAAGGCATGTGGAACAAATTCACCTCCATTCTCGCTCATAAGAGCCTTCACCTTCTTCCGAGTCTCCTCAACCAATGCCTTGAATTCAACAAATTTTCAGAAAATTTCATCCTTCTTCCACATGAATAAGATCCAACATTTTCTAGAGAAATCATCAATAAAATTAACATAGTACTTATGTTTTGTTATGGAGGTTGTGGAAAAGGGTCCACAAATATCATAGTGGACTCGTTCCAAAATTGTATCTTCTTTTTTATCTCAGCCATGGAATGTGGATTTGACATATTTCCCCAATGTGCAAACCTTGCAGACATCCTACTGGTCAAGGGAGCCTTTAGGGAGACCGGTGGTAATTTGTTGCATGATTTTTAAGACACCATGGTGCTGATGACCCAATATCCTATGTCAAAGTTCTCCAACATCTCTACTCTACACTTTTTCAGCCTTGCTTCTCAATGCAATGCAATCTCCAACTTCAAGTTTGTGTAGCCTTCTTGACTCAAACTCCAATATCCTTCACTTTCTTGATAGCTATATGTATCTAAAAGGCTTTCCATTTATTGAAAATAACATCATAGACACAATCCTCCAATACCGTTACAAAGATCAAGTTCTTATTCAGCCCAGGTACAAACATAACATCTTTGAGGCAAATAGGAGATGTTTTGTCCCTCACAAATGTGACAATACCAATTCCTATAGCATTATACCTCCCATAATCCCCTAATTCGATATGCATCTTGATATCCTTCTCCTCCAAGCTACTGAAAAACTCCTTGCACCCTGTCATATGGAACAAGGCACTGAAATAAAGATACCACACACTCCCCATAGCAATGTTGGTCATGCATGCTATTAGGGTGAATTCTATTTCAAATTGTGAAGTCAATGCTCCACCTCCTACTCCTCCCGAAGGCTTCTTGGTAGGCTTCTTGTGTGAACACTTTGTTACATAGTGCTGGAACATGTGGCAGTGGAAATATTTTATCTTGCTCAAGTCTTTCTTCTTGTCATTATTTTGAATGGATTCAGGTTTGCTCTAGGTATTCTTTCCTTTGCCCTTCTTCCCCCTTCCAACCAAGGCAAAATTATCTTCATCCTTTGCTTTGGATTATGTTCCATATCTGGTATTTCTCCTTAACTCTTCTTGAACAAAATCAGACCACAAACTTTCCAAGTTCGGTAATTTTTCCCTTCTATTCACATACTCTTGGTAGTTGTACCAGGATTTTGGAAGGCCTAGAAGAGCTAGGCTCACTAGATCATCTTCTACAAAGATCACCGCAACCCCTCCAAGCTCATCTCGAACTTGTGTAAATCTAGAGAGATATTATGGAATAATGTCATTTTTTTACATCCTTATGTTTCAAAGTTTGTCTTTCAAGGCCAATTTTCTATGGTCACTTTTACTTTTGAATAGCTCAGTAATTATCTTCCACATAGAAAATGGAGTCTCTTTTCCATGGATATTTGAGACCACATGGTCCTTCACATCTTCCAAAAGAATTATCCTAGCCTTTGCAACATCCTTCTTCCATTAGGCTAATTGTTGTGCATCCGACTATGGAGGTTTTACTATATAAATTTTAATATATTCTAACACGCCATTAGCATCAAACATTACTTCCATTTGATCCTTACAGATTATGAAATTCGAGCTACCCTCCAAGGCATACTCCAATCTCAGCCCGTGGAAAGACATTCTCCCAAATATGAAGAAAAATAGCTACACTAAAGCTACAAATTCAAAATTATTGAGAGGCAAATTTGAAATATTGGTTCTAATGTGATTCAAGGGCTCTAATACCATGTATAAATCTGATATAAATTGCAACTGCTCAAGACTTCAAACTGAAAAGAAAGAGACACAATTCTACTCTTCTGATCTGCGGAATGAAAATCAATTTAGAACAACATGCATAGACATGCAACAAGAAAAACCACAAGTACAAAGTGATTTCTATGGGAACCCACTTGGGAAAAACCCCTTAAACCTCTTTGCATTATAAAGTTGAATAGATGAATTATTACAATTGCATACTCCAGGTTTGCGCACAACCTGCCAAAGAATAATTGTTCTCTTTGCTGAATGAGAAACTCTAGCAAACACTTATCCAATTATTTGCTCATCTATCCTCTTATTTACTTGTGCAATCCTTGAGGAAATTAAATCCTAAAAGATAGGAATTTCCTCCTATTTTCTTGCACAATTCCCAAGGATTGATCTCCTGACTTCATGCAACAACTATACACTCAAACTAGTATATAACTCATGTTACACTGACCTTGTCTCTTCCACTTCAGCGAAGCAATTAAAATTCCATGCATGCATTAGCTATTTTGGGATGATTGGTTAGTTAACTAATAGATCTCTAAGTTAGACTATTATCCCACTGCTCAATTGAACTTCAACTGGCCCTATCAATAGTTGGAGGCCAGTTAGCTGAATACAACTTAAAATAACTAAACTAGATTGCTAAAATTTAGCAATCGCACATGTATAACTGAACTACAAGCCCACTAACTCGAATTTATAGAGTTAACTGAGTGACAAGAGCTATGTCAGACTAATTAACTGCCTCCAAGTTGTCCTACTAATGTGGAATTTCGATTTACTCAATTTGACTAAGGTTAAAGTCAAATTGAGTCTTCCTTGCTACATTTTTTTTAACAAAATAGTTGTTATCTTTTGCAAAAGATTTCTAGAAACTATTTTATATTTTATATTTTTAAGTTATAATTAAAATTATTAAGAAAACAAATAGAATCTTATTTATTGTAATGTTGACTTAAATTTTGTTTTTTATATTGCATCATGATTTAAAATTTGAATTGTGAAAAATATAATATAGGTAATGTTTATTGAAGAAAATGATTGAACAAGTCCATTCAATAATAAAAATTAGAAAGAGGAAAATATGAAGAAAATAAGCAAGGGAAAAATCAGTTTAGTGTTGTTGCTTTTGTTTTTTAAATGCGTCAGTTTTCATGGTTAGTAAAAGCCTAAAACATAATGGCAATTGTTTTTTTAAAGAAAATATTAATTATGGAAAAATCCATAAATTTGGAAAAAATAAAAATTGATAATTAATTTATGAGAACACTTGTGATTAAGGTTTTTTTATTTCAGTTTTTGTAAATAATTTTTAATTCTAAAAATTTGATTTTAAATCACATAAAATTAGTCATCCACAAATCAAAAATTAGAAATTCAAAAAATTAATCCAAAAAAAAAAATCAAATTTAAAAACTTTAAAAATTAATATTTAATTTGTAATAATTTTACCAAAACTTTAATAACCTTTTGAAATAATTTCTAAAAGTTTAGTGAGCAAAAAGAAAACCAAAACATTAAAATAGTAATTAACAATAAAAAAAACATTAAACATAAACAAAACCACAAAAATGAAATAATAAAAAAACAATTAAAAAAATCAAAACAAAACAACAAAATCATTATTAAAAAAATAAAATAAAAACATATTATATAAAAATAAACCATTAAAACAAAACACAAATAAAAACTAAATACAATTAAAAATAAATAAAACAATTAAACACACAAAATTCAATTAAATAAAAAAAACAATAAAAAATAAATTTAAAAAATATAAAACTTTGGTTTAAAACATTAAAACCCAACCTCAAAGGCCAAGGCCCACACATATGCATGAGGCCAAGCCAAAGCGCTTGAGACCAGGACAGTGGGCTCCCACGCGCATCAAAAACAAACCATGAGAGGCTGAGAACGACCACGAACACCCATGGAGTGAAACACAGCCATGAAGAACTTCATGCAGAGAAAGAAGACAACTAAATTTTTTTTTCCAAGCTAACTTCGATTCAACCTGTAACAAAAATCACACACTCATTCTGTATAGCTCCCAATTCTTGTTCAATGGTAGAATTTTTTGATTTGTAGAATGAATTTGGTAGTTAGATCCATTTTTGTAAGAAGGAAGATGAATTTAACTATAATTCAACATCTTGGTGGCATAAAATTGATTGACAGGTGTGCTGGAACAGTTAGATACTTGGAAATTTTCCCAATTTGTTTTGCTGAGTGTGTGTCAAATTGTGATATAGTTTGTGATTTTGTGACATGGTTAAGGATTCAAAGTTTAAATAAAGTTTTTTTTGCATTAACTTACAAAAATGTGCATTTGGTCTATTGGTAAATCATTTGAGTTGTGCGTAGTAGAGTTTGAATTTGGCTAAAGGTAAATTTTTAACTATTTGACATTTTGGCAACTGTGCCTAACCTTGTGACAATTTGGACAAACTGTTGCTGCCATGTGGAAATCCATGATTGGCCACCTATTGCCACGTCATTGCCCAATAACAGTGCTAATTCACCTTGTCACATCATCACTTAGTCACCTACCACGTCAGCATGCATAGTCACCTTTTCACATCAACCTACCATGCCATCACTTAGTCATCTTCCACTTCAGCATGCATAGTCACCTTCTCGCATCAATAGTTGACCAATCAATGCCACGCCATCTACCCACTTTAGTGTCCACGTGGCACCTTATGGTATTACCACGTGGCACTTTCTGGTGCTGCCACGTTGCACCGTTTGGAGCTACCACGTGACACCTATACAACATTTTTTTTACTGTTTCATAAAAACTCTAGAAGAGCATAAATTTCTCATACAATGTCTGTTTGAGGTGATTCAAGAATTGTTGGAAGGATATCGATGACCACTACATGATAGGATAGTTTTCATTATCATCTGAGACAATAAAAATTTGGTCATTTTTAAAATATATTTTGCAGCAATTTGACTTAAAAAATTCATTAATTCATTAAAAACATGTTTCTGATATGAATTTGGTTTAATTTGGTTTTTTAATCACTTAAATCCAACATCAAAGAGATAATTTATCGATAAAACATTGGCAGATAGTCCAAGGTGCACCGCTTCCCGACATGTAAAAGCGCATTTCATTTATCTTCCATGAATTTGTCATATAACACTGCTTATGAATTTGTTATGTATATATTATGTGAAGAGAGATTGATCACCTCTCTCCTTCAAAATTTTTACGTTTTATTCTAGATACTTGCTAAGCTTTTACAGGTTTCATGATGATCAAAGAGATCAATCTATGCATAAATGGTCTCCAAAGATCAATTTCGTTTTCAAAAAGAACATAAAGAATTCAAGTCCATGTCATATCACATCTATAATGAATCACTTAAAAATCCACTTCCACTTCAACATGCATAATCACCTTGCCAGGTCACCTTCTCGCATCAATAGTGGACCAATAAATGCCGCATCATCTACCCACTTCAGTGTCCATGTGGAACCTTCTGGTATTACCACATCGCACTTTTTGGCGCTGCCATGTTGCACCTCCTGGAGCTACCATGTTACACCTATACATTGTTTTTTTTTTACTGTTTCGTAAAAACTTCAGAAGAGCATAAATTTCTCATACGATGTCCATTTGAGGCAATTCAAGAATTATTGGAAAGATATTGATGAGAACTACATGATGTGATAGTTTTCATTATCATTTGAGAAAATAAAAATTTGGTAATTTTTTTAATAGATTTTGCAGCAGTTAGACTTAAGGAATTCATTAATTCATTAAAAACATGTTTCTGATATGAATTTGGTTTAATCTGGTTTTTGAATAACTTAAATCCAACATCAAAGAAAGAATTTATCGACAAAACATTGACAGGTAGTCCAAGGTGCACTGCTTCCCGACATGTAAAAGTACATTTCACTTATCTTCCATGAATTTGTCATATTAACACTGCGTATGAATTTGCTATGTATATATCATGTGAAGAGAGCCTGATCACCTCTCTCCTTTGAAAATCTTACATTTTATTGTAGATACGTGCTAAGCTTTTATAAGTTTCAGGATGATCAAAGAAGATCAATCTATGCATAAGTGGTCTGCAAAGATCAATTTCTTTTTCAGAAAGAACATAAAGAATTCAAGTCCATGTCATATCAAATCCATAATGACATTTCTATTCATCCATTTCCCTCTTTTTTGTGCTTACATTCCATCCATGAATTTCCATCTTCCTACTACTAGAGCCTAACTTCAAAACCATTTTTCCTTTGCAAGTTTCATACTTTCCTGCCTCACATTTCATCCCTAACCCATGAATAAATTTATTCAACGCACTTACAATGTTGAGTTCCCTCATTTCCATATTCATTTTTCCAAATAAATCTTGCTTGATAAGAACAAATATTTCTTCTATGGTCCTCTAAATCATACTTTATGCTCGCATTAGATGATGAGGGATTCATTATAGCCCTCCTTCTAACAAGTCTTGACCCATCAACTTCAACACATTATCTGGGTTTAGGACTAGAGTTCTTTTTAGTACCTTGAGGCTTGCATGCGTTAATGACAAGTTATCTCGCTAATAAACAATGGGAATACATCAATGTCCCCTGTTTTTCGAATCTTCTAGGTGACTCGACTTCAACTCATTATTCGTAGCTAGTAAGATGTACTTGGGAATCTTGACTCTCATTGACATTAATGGTGGGTAGTCTCATTTTGGCTAACGACATTCATTAATGGACGATAATCCAAAAATTTCTTTCTATGTTCAACATCAACAAATTTATTCACATAGATAAGAATTATGCCACGATGTAGATATGAATGAAGACTATATGATTTCAACAACTTGCAACTGTGTTCCAATAACTCAAGATTCAGTTTCAGAGTTCAACACGAGTAGCTTAGTTCCAACAATAAGGACAAAAAAGTTCCAATTTCATAATTCATCCTCTACAATCAAGAGATAAAGAAGTAGATCAAATTCTTTCACTTCAGATTCCATGATTGATCAGTAACAACCAAGACCTCATAAATATATAGTTCATTGAGTTTTCAGGTAGGTGCAGGCATGTTGTTTTCTAAAATTTAATCATTAATTCCTTGAATGCTAAAAGAATGTATTTGGAAAATTTCCTATGTGACATTGCTTTCCCCATTTTCAAAAAACAAAATAACTTTAGTTTGGGGGGATATTCATTACCATTTTTCAATTTCATATTCCATCACCTCATAAATTGTTGACCAACACGCTTCTCCCAACTAATTGATGATGTTCTTTGATTCAAAGATGGATATGTTTTAAAAAGATTCAAATCATGAGCAATGATAGATTGATATGTATATGAATAGGTCTTCATTGTGAATACATTCTCAAGTATTCTTTGTTGTAGCAAGAAGGAGAATAAAAGTGTTGTCAAAGAAGAACCAACACTTGAAATACTTATAGTTGCCATAGAAGAACCAACCACAAGAAATGCTACTTAGATATATTTCATATAAAGAAAACCTTTCAAAAGATGTAAGTCTTGAAAAAGTATCTCAAGTAGCAAAATGACTTATTGAGAAATATTCAAGGCTACAGAAAAGAGAAAAGAAGCTACAAACTAACATGACTTTAATCGATGAGCATGAATGCAAAGTTGCATGAGGACATGCAACATATTTAGTTGGGGGAAATGTTGGGTCTCCAAAATGTCATTAATTTCACACTTTTCTTTCACTTTGCTTCAAAATTTACCATATTTCGCAGCTCCATAGCTATGTAATAAGACCATCTTCATAATTAGATATGGGTTATACACATTATTTTCCAATATTTATGGTTAAATATTAGAAAAATAGCATGTATTCACTTATATATAAAAGTTGGATGAGTTTTGTGATGTGTGTAGGCATATTTGAAGATTACAAGATAGTCATATTTGGACTCCAAGACTCAAATTGGAATTTCCTCTTCAAACTCTTGAAGATTTGAGAAATATTTGAAATAATTGGTCAAACACATTTCATAGAGAAATATCATGGAAGTTGTTAGGCCCCTATACTACTAGTGTAACCCCTTATTGTTATTAGTACAACCCCCTAATTATATTGATGTACCCATGTGGTGTCCATATTGTTACTATTGTGCCCCATAGAAGCCCACTATTGTTATTATTGTGCCCTTACATTATTATTGTTATGTCGGCTCTGATTATATTATGACCCTTTAGACTCCTATATATAGAAAGGAGATCTTTTCACTTGTATCATCCCAGAATTGTTCTTTTGTGTAATGTAAAGGAGGTTGCCCCCTCAAAGAGACTGAACTCTAAGGTGTTCAACTATCTTTTCTATCTTTTTGTGAGCTGGTTTCATAACATTTGGTATCAGAGCTTTGGATTCTAGGGTTTCGCTGCTCCAAACAGGTCATCATAGCATTTTCGCTACATTTTTTTTTTTTTTTTTTTTGCGTCATTTCAGACACCAAAAAAAAACCCATTTGAGAAGAAATCACGTTGAAGCTTG
Organism: Pinus taeda; assembly: GCA_000404065.3. Lineage (NCBI taxonomy): Eukaryota > Viridiplantae > Streptophyta > Pinopsida > Pinales > Pinaceae > Pinus > Pinus taeda. The sequence continues at coordinate 37,556 of APFE031302846.1, forward strand.
GGTCCGAATTTCAGAGCTTGTCTCGCTATATTTTTGGAGATATGATCTGAGGAAGTTAGGGTTTTTGCAAGCTCCAAAATTTAAGCTAAAACAAGTCATCGTGAGATTTTCCCTATAACTCTTTCGCTACGAAGTTTCAGAAGCTAAAACAAAAACTCATTTGAGAAGAAATCAGTGTGAACCTCAGCTCCAAATTTCAGATCCTGTATAGCTATATTTTCTGAGATAGAGTCTAAGGAAGTTAGGGTTTTTGCATACCCCGAATTACATTCCAAACGGGTCACCGTGGGAAAATAGTCATAACTGTCTCTCTAAGCATCAAATTGAAATTTCGTAAGAAGTTTCAAAAAGAAAACAGGCTGTAGTTTCTTGTGTATATTTTTCAGATCCAAAGATAAAACCAGTGACATGTGACACTTCATACAAGTTCGCTCTTCTCAAAAGGTCTATAATCAGGTCATCGTGGGAGATTTGACATAACTATTTCTTGGATAATCAAATTCTAATCAGACTTGTGGGGTTAGAAAGAGAACTCAGAGAGCTACTGCGAAAGAAATTTCAAAACTTGGATTTTTGAAATTACAGAGTTACAGTCGTTTCAATATTGAGCTCCTAAAATCAAGAAAAATCGAGATGAGGAAGTTTGATGGCAAGGATCTGGTAAATTGGATACTACAGATGGAGAAATATTTTGATCTACATGGTGTACCACTATTACAAAAGGTATGTATTAAATCTTCATATTTAGAACTGGATCAATTTTTATGGTATAAAGGGCTTTGTTCTCGTAAACAAATTGTTACTTGGTTAATTTTCACGGAGGAAATGATAGCACATTATGAGGATACAAAGAGAAACACCTTCTTTAGAGCAACACCACAATAGTTGGAAAGAGTAAAAGGGCTTTGCTACATAGTGGAAAGTAAAATTATGGCAACAAGGAAGTCTACCCCTCACAACTATAAA
>APFE031302854.1:0-14882 GCA_000404065.3 Pinus taeda
GGCAGCCACAGTATTTGAGTATCAAATGTTGCTCCGAATCCTTGATACCCAACTTTGTGCGAAGAGTATGGAAAAGATTGGTGAACTCCGGCACGTCTTGGTCCCTTCCCTGCCGCAGCGTGGTCCACTTTATGTATTCATCCTCATAGCTCTGGACAGGGTAGTATTGCTCCTTGATGGCATCCCGGAACGAATCCTAGGTGGGTGCGGCTGAAAATAGTGAGCTAGTACTTTCATCCTTCTGCGCGCAGTAGGTTTCCCACCAGTCCTTGACGTGGGGGGCTGCTTTGAGGAGAGCAAAAACAATCTTTTCCCAGCTCGAAAATTCATGAACAGAAGAATAACCCTCTAGCAGATTTAACCATTTATCTACGGCATCTGTGTCTATCTGACCCTCGAATATGGGGATTTCAAAATTAACTTGTACCTTAAAGGGTATGGCATTTCCAAAGTAGCTGCAGGAAGCCGATGCGTTGCTTCTAGGTAGCCGCTGAAGGATCTGGGCAAAGTTGTCCATCATCACGTTCCATTGTCGCTCGAGGGCTTCTTCGAACAAGATTTTGATGGGATCTCCTGCCCCCTCTTCTTTCTTCTCGTCCGCCATGGGAGGCCGTCGGGATTTGCGAGGCTGGTCTTGCAAAAGTTCAACCAGTTCAAGCCCTAACTCCTTATATCCCGACCTTGTTGGGGACATGCAAAGAAAAACAGAGAAAAAGCAGATCGCTCTGATACCACGGATCCAGATTTAAATAGGAACGCAACAAATTACAGAGATAACCATAAACACAAAGATGCAGCGGAAATAATACTTCATTTCATTAATGGAAAATACTGAACATGCTTACAATCAGAAATGGAAATAAACTAGCTAGGGCGATGGTAGCTTATCTCTGAGAAGAGATGTGATGGCTACATGCCTCTGAACTGTGTTACAATGAGGCTCGAAGGCCTATTTATTGTTGAGAAACAATGAAAAACCCTTAACATTCAAAAACCTAACCCTAGGAGATGAAACGCCAAACTGTGGGCCCCGTTTGGGGGTAAGTTGGTACATCAACTTCCCGGGGTCGTAACTTTAGCATATGAACTCCGTTTGACGCGAACAATAGCTCATTAGAAAGATCTATTCGAGCACTATCATTGTTGGAACGGCAACACCGGCCATGTTCCATGGACCCGTGTTGCCCTTGGATTCCCAAAAAACGTCGTTTAGGGCCTCAAAACGGCTCCGGAAGTTCGGGACCCGGAAAACTACTAAAAATAGTAAGTTGTGCTACAATTAAGGAAACTGAAAATGCTGAAAGAGACAATGATGGGGGTCCAGATGGACTTGGCAGGTGGCCACCAATATCCACCTGGATCACTGAATCCATGTCACGATCCAATGACGAAACTTCAGAAAGACTCAAATTTATAAGTTTTCCGTTCAAAATCAGTAACTTGACACTTATCTCAGTTTACAGTGTATATACCCCATAGGCCGACAGTGGGAGATTGTTTTAATTGTTGAGATTAGTATGTGCTTCACTAGTTATTACAAACGTTTCTGGAATTTCCCACAAAGTTTTCTGTTGAAATCAATTCTTATGTAATTCAGCTTTGAACAAGTGTATTGGACAATTTCAAAGAGTAAAATGGCAAGTTCTTCTGCAATTTCACTGGAGATAAAAGAGTGAGAAGCATCTTGTCATTAGTTCAAGCTTCAAACATTTCATTTCTCTGAGGAAGCGTGATGGAAGAGGTGAACACTTTCATACGAGATTATCTTATTATTTTCCAATAAGAATAAAACAGGCATAGTGCTAAAGATAAAAGATAAAAAGTTAATTTGGAATGTTTAATTGAGTTGCAACTGTCACTGTTGAAGAACAGAGAGACAACTTTTTAGGGGTGTATTTTTGCACTAAGGAGTTGGAATTTGGCATGTGAGTAGTTAAAAGAAAGGGAATTCTTAGCAGAACGCATTTGACAAGTTAAAAATAGGTTTTGGAAACAAGAATTTGTGACTCTTTGCTCAACTGCCATAATTTTGTATTTTACCAATCAATAGAATGTTATTGACAAGCTGAACCCATTGGTAAACCCATAATTTGAATCTTGTATTTTACCAATCAATAGAAAGTTATTGACAAGCTGAACGCATCGGTAAACCCATAATTTGAAACTGGGCAATATTTTTTAAGGAAATTTTCTAAAATTAGATGATAAAAGAAGCCTAGAGAAATTGTGATTGAAGAAAAGAAATTAGGGAAACTCAGGTCAAGTTTCCTTAATAGTAATTTTGTCGGCACATGGAAGTTGAGTTAACTTCCTTTCCCTTAGGAAGCTTGATTGAATGTACTTAAGAAGAGTTCTATTGACAAATGTGGATTATAGTAGAAATCCGGGGTAGTTGTTGGAGGGTTGTAATTGACTAACATAAGTGATGTAGGAGCATTCAGCTGAGAAAGATCATTGTATTTTAGTAGACATAGGGGGTCTTGTGTTTTAAGGAAGTTCGTTTCCTAAGTGTTAAATTAATGTAATTATTTAGGCTTTTGAGTGATTTTAATGAGAATATGAATTAATTAAGTATTGTGAGGCATATTTGTAAATGTTCTCGAATGTTGGCGAACATGAGAGATTTATGATAGTTGAAAGATTTGGGAATCAGTTCTAAATCTTAGATTAGGAGTTGTGTTGGCTTAGTGGGGCCTGACCCAGGTTCAGAAGTGATTTTGCCAAGCAAATCCCGGTACTGTCGGCCCTTTCGGCAACAGTCCACGGAGCGTGGACTGAGGTCTCACCCGAAGTAGTATGGGAGGGTGCTAGAACCAGGTTTCTGCATCCTGGGGATGTATGATAAGAGGTGATTGGTACATGGTCTAGCCTTCGCACTTACTGTGCTACGTGCATCAGCGGGCACCTTGCGCTCTGCGATACTGTCTTTGCGCAATTCTAGCCGCACCGCGACCCATGTTATTTACCCAAGTCTTCCTTAATTAGGATTTGTTAGCTAATTACTTAGATTATTTTGCGCACAGTAAGTAAACAGAGTAAAAGTAATGCATAACATCAAAATACAGATTCAAGAACAGATGCACAGAGCAAACTTCTCTTTATTCACTTTCAATCCCAAGTACAGACCGAACTCCGCCATGCGCACTCAGCTACAGGGGTTCGTGCACTTAGTTGCAGACTCTATTGGGCCTCTGGGCACTCAGCTGCAGAGCCTCTTCCTACTGCTACAACCCACTACACTTCAGATTCAACTCTAACTTCGAACCATGCCTTCGTCATTCTATCTATCCAATCCTCTCTTTTACAGCTACAGCCTCGCTCTATTTATACAATCCCATAGTCCACGGACCATGGGTAGGTCGACACAACTTTACATTAAATTATAATCTTTTAGGGCGGACAACCCTATGACTCATCCTAGACTTCACGCTCTGTGCCCGCAATCCACAGAGTTTTAAAATATAATTGACCAAAACTTGGGCTTTGAGCCCCAAAAACATGTTGCGGGGGATCCCATGCCCAACAGGCCCCCAACATAATCATCGTGACTCGTCCCGAGTCACTTTGTTGGTGTCGTGATATTGGCATGGAGCCCCTCCAATTGTGACTGTGTTGCGTGAAGGTCTGCAACGCACTGTTCTACCATCTACTGGATATGATCTACTCTTTTGGCCAAATGCTCACCGTCAAGGGCAAATCCCTGTCTTAAGGCATGCATCACCTTCATCTGTGTGATCTTTCCTTCGATATTGGCAGTGATGAGGAAGGCCTCATCAATCCAAGGTTGGATGCGTGCTTTAAGTACTGCCTCTTTCTGTTGCACAACATCCACCTGTTCCTTCAATGCCTTCGCCTATTGTAGCTTCGCCAGCTGTTGGGTCAAGACAACTGTCTACATCATCCCGTACACACTGTCATACTGCACTTGAAGCTCTCGCGCCTTCGTTTACAGGAGCTGTAGTGTGAGCTCCTCCTATAAGGAAGTGAGGAACGTGAAGGATTCTTCCAACACAGTAGTACAGTTCTGCACTACCTGTCCTATTTCCTCTAGCCCTTTTTGAATAATGCCAGCACATTATTCCCTAACCTCCCGGGGCATGGATGATTGTACCTTTAATCGCATTTCAGCAATCTGAAAGTTGAGGTCCAGCTGTATCCTCGTTGCTTCCTCCTTTGCCTCGTGGAATCCACTGGCAATATGTGAATTTGCACTCCTACTAGTAGATGTGTTGGGATAGCCAATTCTGAGACAGTTCTATAAGCATCATCCACCGTATGCGCCAGTTCTTGAGCTACACAATGAATTCATCATGTTGCCCACTGAGTTTTTCCATATTGATCTTTTGTTCGCTCAATACCTATATTGCACGACCTTCTCTGGCGTGGAGCTCAGCTATGACCCCATCCTGTAACTAGTACAGGGTTTCTCGTGGAAGGCCAACCAAGTTTAAGCTCAACCCCTTAATCTTGCCTACCGCAGCTTGGTCAACTTTTTTTTCTATCACTAACACGCCCTCGGGGAACACGGAGGTGTTGGTCATGCGGGTGCACAACATCTGTTCTGCCTCTGATGTACCTGCTGAGACATATGGGGCCATCATTCCTGTTTGAGGGGGTTGCACTTGTAGTCCCTGTAACTGCATTTGTAGCACCCCCAACACAGTGTTTCGCTCCACCATCACCTCTTGGGCCGCGTCCTTAGTGACATCATGAACTATTTCGCCAATGTAAAAAAAATCACCTTCTGTAAGCATGATTGGGTCAATGGACGTCTTGGATGCCTTAGTCTTATTTCTGGGGACCGATTTCTCAGGGACACATGGTTGTTTCAACTATTGCACGGTAGTTTCTAGATCCACGTGCTCTTCATCTAGGTTGATGTCCTCAGCCCTTTGCCTTGAGGAAATTTCATTGCCCACCTCGGCCTCTTTTATTGGCGTTGTTGTTTTTTCTGCCATTTGCACCACTGTTGCTGCATCAACTATCTTTTGTGGTGCAGCTGCTTCTGCAGCTACTTTTTCATGGCGCCTCTTTTTGGCTAACTGTGCGATGTGTAGTTTGGCATTCTTCTTCCTTTGTTGGGCTACGGCCTTCTCCATTCCTGCCAAGTTCGGGGTGCACCACTCTGGAGGCCATGTTTCCAATGTTGTGAAGATGGTGTCATTAGTAGCAATAAATGGAAGCTTTGTCCATTCCTTTTTTGGATCCTTCCATGCCCGGACATGAATGTTGTGCATGTCCACTTTAAACTCTACAAAGCTCTGTAGAGTGGCATACATTGTGGGAGACAACCATGGTATTCTATTGTTCCACATCCAGATGCTTGCCTCCATCAACACTCAAAAAACCTTGATCGCATGAATCTGCTTTGCATCCTTTGTGGCCCAGAGCGAAGCGTATTTCGCGGACTCAGATAGGTCCTGGTCGATAGGCGAGAACTAGCTATCTACCAGTAGTTCGCCTGCTACCAGCAAGATGGATAAGAGAAACCACACATAGTGGAAGGTATTACCATGCTCTTGAGCCTCCTTGCAGTTCATGAAAAATTCCTCACAGGGGAACTCAACCCAGTTGAACTGGACCCCCTCCATGCACTGTTCGACTAGCACAAAAACAAGCACGGGTACTTCATCAGCATGGCACTTCCGAATTAATTTGCTGTCTAGGAGCTGGGTGGATATGCACATGCCTTTGTCCTTGATACTCGCAATTACATAGCCGTGATTCTTCTTTTCTAGCTTGTATTTGGTTTTCATGGCTTCTGCGAGAGCCAAATCACAACTTTTACCAGCTATTTCCCCAGGGTCCCTTGCCTTATAGGGAAGCCGAGAAATCCTATGAATAAGTTCCATCGTGATGGGAATAGGCTCCTCTAGCCATAGATATCCATCATGCACCAGGCACAGTACCTGCCTGATGACGAAAATGGTGATGGGCGCATGGTGAAACTGGGGTATCCATTGTAGATGAAGTATCCCGGCCTTTTCCACACCGTGCAGCGATTTTTGTGGATCCAGCATGATCACTGGCCCCTCCAACTTCTGTTTTGTCAAACTTTCTGTTGCCAGGTGCGGGAACTTCTTGCTGTTTGTGAGGTCCCAATCTTCAAATTTCAAGGTAGGCATCTAGTCGAGGGGTAGGCCTTCAAGGTAATGTTGTCAGGGAGGAGCGGGGTTTGTGGCCTCCAGGTCTTTGGCCGCACTAACTTTCCCTTTCCATGGAGGGACGTATGTGGGTAACTTTACTACGGAAGGCATTGGTGGGACATCCTGATCCACATCGTCTTGCACCTCTATTTGATCGATTAGAGCCTGTAAGTCTTCCTCCTCTTCATCTGATTCAATAGTGACGGCTTTTCCTTTTTCTTCCATTGAAAACTTGCCAAAACGTGGGTTTCTTGGGGATACGTGGATTGGTCCCATAGTCTGCTTATCTTTCTTAGGCCATGGTGTCCATGCCAATTTCAGAACTTGTGGCGCAACCGCCGCATCTCTGGGTTCCTCATGGACGATATGGGGCTCTGTGGCCTCCCCAGCAGTATCTTTGATGAATCGCACTCCTGGCCTGGTAGTAGTCGTCGTGTTTACACGGGATATGTTCTGTCACATACCCAAAGGTGGTAAGAGTGCTTGGTGCTCAATGCTCTGTAATCACTCAAATCTCAAACAACCAAGTGTTGTCTCGTGGCTAGCCCTAGGGGTTTTATAGCATTTTGTTAATTTGAATTTGACCATTCCACCCACTTCTAAGTCATTAATGCCTTCTTGGCAACAGATCATCCCAAATCTAGCTCTTAATTTGTGTCTTAATTTCCTACCACCCACTCTTCTTTGTCTTAAATTGGACATCTTGTTATGAACAGTGACACTAACGATCACTTCCCAGCCTACCTACGCAACAGTGTAGCCCCCTCTGCGCAGGCACTACCGTTGTGACATTTTGATCTTGTGCACAACCTCTTTATCATGCAACTCCCACACAGACTCTTTTATAGTCCCTCGCTCTATTTCAACTGCTTGGAGCACTGAGACTATGCTCCCTACGGTTAGTGAGGTGGTCGCACCACCTGTACGAGACTTCAATTCACCTTCCAGCTTAGTGCGTGGGCACTCCTCAATTACCCTTGCGATAGTTAGTGCCACACGTTCTTCCTTATACAGTGCGCTTCCCTAGTTACTTTGTTTGGTAAGGTGCAGTCACAGCCATGGTAGTAGAGTCACAAATTCTCAGCGACAATCTTCTCATGCAGTAGTATCATTGTTTGTATGTTGCCTTGTCATTCTTAGTTTATCGACAAGACATACTTGCGTGATTTAATTTTCCAATTTTTTGATCTCTGCGTCCATTAACATGAGTTTCTTCGTCAGTCATACCCAGTCTTCTCCGAGTTTGCGAAGTTTAAGGTTCCCTTGCGGAATGGCTTCCTGAATCCACATATGTTCGCCCTCGCGTAGCTGCATAATTTCTTCATCCTGGTCCTCGCGTACTATCCCAATTATGTGAGGATTCCTTTCCTCCAAAATTATGGTCTCGACTCTGCTCCTCATATTTGGAATCGTCTCTGTGCTCAGGTTTTTGCACATTGTCCTACAGGCCCATCGAATCGCTGGCAGGCGCAGGTCCCAATCAGTTCTTCTCACTTGGTGAACTCTGTTCAGGACTCTGCATACCTTATTGAATGTTTTCACATGGAACATTTGTGGTGCATGTCGCCTTTCCAACTGTTGCATCTTGTTCCAATTTTTGATCCTGATTTTGGGGTGTGCTTGTGTGGGCTTCATAGCACATGTTTGTACCCATCGAGACAGGTGGGCACGCAAGTTGCTCCATCGTTGTTGACTGACTCTTGTTCGAAGATGGGGGATTCCAAACTATAGGCGCATCATCTTCTACATCCGCACCAGTCCTCAAAAGTTCCTTGATGTGTACCCCACCATTGTGCCAGTGTTGCGCGTAGTGCCCACTTCAACGCATTGAAATGCTACTGTTCCAGTACTGTGCTTAAAAATTTGCTCAGGAATTCATCCATTACCGTCAATCCATCATATGTCAGCAAATTTCTTGCCTTCATTGTCACACAACGTAGTGATCTAACCATCATGTTGCAATTCAATGTCGTCACTTTGTGCAACAGATTCTTGCATCGCTCTACTTCTTCATCTGAATCCGAATTGCAAGAGATTTTGTGCTCCCATGAGATCCTCCCATCTATAGTTGGATTCACCCAATCCTGGTCTCACGCAATTATCTTGTAAATAAAATTGAGATCATCGTCGCGCATTGGTTAAGTCTAGTGCGCTCCTTCAGCTGGGTCCAGTGGGACTACTACGCGTAATGAATTTTTCTCAAAGATCATTTTGCACTTATTTAGGTTAATGACTCCATTCATATCAGTGGCCTAGTACATTTGATACTCACCAATCTGTGCAGTCAACTCATTTTCCTTCCAGTGCACAATGCATGCTTCCCCAATTTCCGGATTACGCACGATTCTCCTAACCCCGCACACCTGGTGATTAGCTCCTATAGTCCTTTAACTACCTTACTGTTGCGGAACAGTTTCATGCATGTCTCTAGAAAGGTTGTGAGAATTGAAGGATCCATTCCTAGCTCTGGTTGGTCCTTACTACCTGAGGTGGAGGCCTTCGTGAAGCTCTTCTTGGCTTCCATGAATGTCTCCTTTGTGTGTTCTAAGTCAAACTTGGGTTCCTTTGTGGGAGCCTTACGAACCCACGTACTTTCCTCTGGCTACTTCCCAGTATCCTCTCTCATGGCCGTATCGCTTCTGAGCATCATTTTTACATTTGAGTCCTCTTCACGTGGCTCAGACCTCATCATTTGTATATTATGAGTTGGGGGAGGCTAGAATACCCCTTTTTCGTGCATCCTTGTGATCAATGTAGGGCAGTCTATTGTTTCATGATCAAACCATGCACAATACGAACAAGATATCCTCGTCGAGCTGGTACAATCGCCGGCATAGTGCCATGGTCCTCCGCAATTGTAACAGATTAATTGTCCGCGGCCCTTTCTTGGTCCCATTCCACCTCGTCCTCGACCTCGCCCCTAAAATATAGCGCACGCCATCCCTGAATTTGGCTTGAGGGCTCGCATTTTCATATGCATCCTATAGGCAGGAGTCCGATCCATCATTAGCTCATAACTACGGAAAGTGCGCTCATCGTGGCCTACCGACGTGCAGAAATTACAAAACAATTGCTGGGGTGTCAATGTATACTTTTGCAACAAATGAAAATTATCCATCGTGTATTTCCCTCCTATCTGACAGATCGTGCACCATAAATCAGGTGCCGCACTCGGCCCTCCTAATGCCTCCAGTCTCAACGGAATTGGCTTTCCTCCTACCAAGTAGTTCGTGAACACTGGATAGTGATCCTTGTCATGGCCTTGGCCTTTGCATTTTATGCACCATACTTCCTCATGTTCCTCTGGCCACGATGCCCTATCCTGCTTTAAAATTTGCATTTCCAAAGATAGATTCTATAGTTGGACGTGGATTTGTTGAACTACCAACCCAGGGTCTTGTATCGAGGTCTCATGTAATCTCATTGCCATTTCCAATTCTTTAGCCTGGGTGGAAATTTTCTATTGTGACAGCGTCATCCTCAAGTGCGGTGTCAGAGATGCTACAAACCATGCGCGATGTTGTCCATCTGTTAATGTCATATTGGCTTCGCAGATCGTACTCTTCAGCCGTTGATCCATATCCCAGGGAGTCTCGCCCGGGAGCATCGAAATTTATTTAAACCGGATGATTGATTGTGTTTCTAAATTTTCCCTGCTAAATTCCTTGTTCAGCGTAATTTTGATCTCTGCTATCCCTGCATTTGGGTGGTCATTAGAGTGCTTGATATACCATGTTAATGCACGATCTTGCAGTGCACTCACCAATGTAGCCTTCTTAATATTGTCGTCTGTGACACCTTCTGCTTCCCGTACTGCTTTGACCACAAACCAGAATTGGTCCAGATCTTCATTCCCTACTCCTTTGAATACTAGTAGTTTGATCGTGCTCGCCATATTGAACTGTGGAGGTTGTGGAGGTGGAGTGGGTGGAGATGGAGGTGAGGGAGGTGAAACGGGTAGTGGTGTGGGTGGAGGTGGTAATCATGGAATGTGCTGCCTTATCAAGGTGATCGCGCTTCTCGAAGAGACCTTAGCGAACTCTTCCTCGCTCTCTTGCAAGGGTGAAATTAAGGGATTGTTTTCTAATTCTTCACTACTTTTGTAGATCTTTCCACTTTGCATAGTCCCAAACATTAATGTATTCGCATGACCTTTTTTTCGCACAATAGCATCTTAATCCAAGTATTCGAAGATTTAATATACTTACCTCGCGGTCCTTTGAGAAAGCGTCACTCTGCCTCGCTATAGCTCACGATCATGTCTACCACAAACTCAGTGATAGATCCCCCTATTTTCTCGTCGATCCAATGGTCCACAACTCATGCGATCTTATCTTTTGATGCTTTTAGTTTGCGTACTAATTTTGGAGTCCACACTGGTTTTTCGAGCCAACTCCTTCCCTCGCTGTCGGCTAACTTTGCAATCTGCTCATATAGCTCAGAAGGAAAGGATGCAAAGAAAATCTCATGGATTTCTATATACACGTAGCACTCCAACCACTTTTCCTTAGATACTTGCGGAGTTCTATTTTCCTATGTCGCGAACTCGTGAATCTTCTTGTCTAACGACTTCTTAATTTCCTTCTTTGTTGGGTTCTAGTGGCACGACATCAGACATCCCTTATGCATATCCTGGTCCCAGCAACAGAACCATTTGTTGGCTTTTTGGGGCTTGACCTAGGTCCAGAAGTGATTTAGCCAAGCAAATCCTAGTACTACTGGCCCTTTCGGCAACAGTCCATGGAGCGCAGACTGAGGTCTCACCTGAAGTAGTATGGGAGGGTGCTAGAACCAAGTTTCTGCACCCTGGGGATGTCTGATAGGAGGAGAGTGGTATGCAGTCCAACCTTCACACTTACTGTGCTATGCGCATCAGTGGGCACCCTGCGCCTTGCGATACTGTCTGCGCGCCGTTCTAGCCACAAGGTGACCTGTGTTATTTACCCAAGTCTTCCTTAATTATGCTCGGTTAGCTGATTACTTAGATTATTTTCATATATAAGCATTCATACAAGTATTTATCAATTGTGTACAGTATGTAAACCGAGTAAAAGTAATGCATAACATCAAAATACAGATTCAAGAATAGATGCAGAGAGTAAACTTCTCTTTATTAACTTTCAATCCCAAGTACAGACCTGATTCTGCCTTGTGCACTCAGCTACGGACTCTACTAGGCCTCTGCGCACTCAGCTGCAGAGCCTCTTCCTACTACTATGGCCTAGTACACTTTAGATTCAACTCTAACCTTGAACCATGCCTTTGTTATTCTATCTATTCGTTCCTCTCTTTTACACTTAGAGCCTCGCTCTATTTATACAATCCCATGGTTCACAGACCATGGTAGCCCAACACAACTTTACATTAAATTACAATATTTTATGGCGAACAACCCTATGACTCATCCTAGACTTCACTCTCCACGCCCGCAATTTGCAGAGTCTTACAATATAATTGACCAAAATTTGGGCTTTGAGCCCCAAAAACACGCTGCAGGGGATCCCATGCCCAACAAGTTGGTTTCATGGTTTGAGGAACTAGAGAGGATCCTTAGGGATAAAAAAGAGGTTTTAGGATTGTTGAGAAAGTTATGGATCTAAACCAGGAATTGGTTATAGAATCGTTTTGTATAAATGTAAGCCTAAAAGGCATAGAAAGAGGTTAGCTAGTTACTTAGTTAGAGGGTTTGATTGTAAGCCTACGGCAGGTAGGAAAATAGAGGCCATTGATTAGAAAATCTGGCTAGAGAGAGAGAGACTATTATGTAAATATTTATTTATCAATACAGAGAATTTGATTCCTGAATTGTGTGGTGTGTCTCAATTAACGAAGTTATGAATTATGTATGAATTAATGTAATTCTGCATAATATATGTATGCAGGTGGAGTTCGGGAAGAACACAGCGAAGAAGTAAGGATGTTGGCTTATGTTGGATCGTTAAATCTGATTGAAGGATCAACATGAATTTCGGGAGTGACAGTGATTAAAGAGTACGTAGAGTTAAGCTCAGGAGAGAGTTGTGTGGCAAAACAATGAAAGACCAGAACCTTGAAGAAACTTGAAATCATAGAAGAACACTGAGAAATAGCATAAAAATGAAGTAAAGGGAAGGACGAAGAATTGAATTGACAATGAACAGGAGTCATTGGATATGTAATATCAACGAACGAGGTTGAAGGTGATGGGCAACCAAGATTAAGTTGCACAAAATAAAGTAAAAGAGATGAATGGTGGAGATTAAACCCAAGTGCTAGCGGAATACAAGAGAGGTTTCCTTAGGTGAAAGTGGTTTTCACATGGCATCAAAACCATAAGTGGTAAGTGAAAAATGGACCCGATGAGGCTTATGGACCATATCTTAATTCCGTTGAAGTCTGGAGGTGATCAGACTGTTTGTTGAATCTGAGATTGGATGGATATTGCATGCTAAGCAAGCACGGAGGAATCTTTGAAAAGCAAAGGCAACTAATCAGAAAATCAAGCCAGAGAGATAGAGAGACTCTTATGTAAATATTCATTTATCAATACAGAGAATTTGATTCCTAAATTTTGTGGTGTGTATTGATTAATGGAGTTATGAATTGTGTATGAATTGATGTATTTCTACATAATATATGTATGCAGGTGGAGTTTTGGAAGAACACAGAGAAGAAGTAAGGATGTTGGATGGTGTTGGATCGTTAAATCCAATTGAAGGACGAACATGAAGTTCGGGAGTGACAATGATTAAAGAGTACACATAGTTAAGCTCATGAGGGAGTTGTGTGGTAGAAAAACAAAAGACCATAACCCTGAAGAAACCTGAAACTGCAGAAGAACATTGAGAAATAGCATAAAAATGAAGTAAAGGGAAGGACGAAGAAATGAAGTGATGATGCGTAAGATTCATTGCATCTATAAGATCAATGAACGAGGCTGAAGGTGATGGGTGACCAATATTAAGTTGCGCAACATAAATTCAAAGAGATGAATTGTGGAGATTAAACCCAAGTGTTAATGGAAGAGAGGAGCGGTTTCCTTAGGTGGAAGTGTTTTTCATGTGGCATCAAAACCGTAAGTGGTAAGTGAAAAACGGACTTGATGAGGTTTATGGACAATATCTTAATTCAGTTGAAGTCCAGAGGTGATCAAACTGTCCATTGAATCTGAGATTGAACATATATCATGTGCTAAGCAAGCGCGAAGGAATCTTTGAAAAATAGGCTTGATGATATTTTATATAATGGGGTTAAATATTCGTTGAGTTTCAGTGATCAGGTCCATCCATGGGTTGATGGATCGGATAGTAATCGCACGGAAAAGTGTGTGTAGGTTAATATTATGAGTGGACCCAATGTGTTTATCAATGCAAGTTAAATTTGTTTGAGTTTTGGAGGATGAATGGAGTTCGCGCGATAGTGGTTGATCTAGTGGAGTGAAATCAATGGTTGATCTCTGTTGATATTCTTAGCCTGCCTTTCAATCTCAATAGCCTCTCTAAGCTTCCTATGGTGGAAATGGTCAACCTTAGTAATGAATTTAGAATCCTCAATACAAACATGGTGCTTGGACTTCTCGACATGCTCAGCTAGGGTCGAAGAGCGGGAACGATTATGCCTTACGTCTGATGCATGTTCATGCATCCTTTGGTTGATCGATTGATCTATTTACCCAATATATGGAGTGCCGCATGAACATGGAATCATGTAAACACCTTTCATGTCCTTTGGGTCAATAGGATCTTTAACCGAACCAAGAGAATTTCTAAGGACCATTAGAAATTCTCTTGGTTCGATTAAAGATCCTATTGACCCAAAGGACATGAAAGGTGTTTACCTGATTCTGTTGGAATTATGGAACAGGTTTGGAGCTATGGCACAAGTGTTGTCCTTGATGGCAACTATTGTTTGTAACAGATCTCAGTTCATGCACTCAGAGAGTAGAAAAAGTCATATACGCAGGTTCATCTAGACGAAAGCGCGTATACACGCGGATTATACATTACAAAAGCGCGTATATGTTGGGGATCATTCTTTTGGTCCATGGCAGTTAGATATTGGAACTTGAACCTATGTTTTGGACCATGGCATCTCGTCCGATGTGTTGATCCCTAGTTTTGGGTTCATGGTATTGAAATGTTATGGTTTTGGACCATGGTATTGTGGAAGGCCTAAGGCTATAAAAGAGGAAGGAGATCTTGTGACAAATTACCATCTAAATTATAATTGAAGATCTGATAAAGTGCTAGAGCCGGTATATTGGGTGGTGATGGAGATCTGGATCTGAAAGAAGGTGGAAAATTAGTGCAAAAGGAAGGATAAGTTCTATTCATGGGTCATAATATTTAAACTTGAATGATAGCATCCTTGTATGATTTTGATCTGCTAGATGTGGCGCTTGCTTGATATATGAATCTGATAATCTGGGACTGAATATCTGGAACACTGTGTTATCCTTTATAGATCTGTACGCAGGTTCAGTGAAGTGAAGGCGCGTACACACGCAGTTTCGGTGACGTAAATACGCGTATACGCAGGTTGTTCCATACGCAGATGCGTACGCACGCAAGTTTCAGGCTGGTGAAATAGCGTATATGCCTTAAGTTGTGATCTAGCTGCTTCTGGTTATTGTTGCTGTGTTTTGGGTTCTATTTCTGTTGTGTGGTTTCTGGTACTGTGTACAGCTGTCAGAGAAGTATCTACTTGTTTTAGATCTAGTTGGTGAAAAGGAGATTGGTTGATTCTTGATGATTGTTT
>APFE031302854.1:14892-52537 GCA_000404065.3 Pinus taeda
ATGGGTCATAATCTTTAAGCCTAAATGATAGTATCTCTGCATGATTTTGATCTGCTTGATGTGGCACTTGCCTGATCTATAAGTCTGATTATCTGGGTTAATTAGTGATTAAATATCTGGAAAAGTGTGTTGTCCTTTATAGATCTGTACACAGGTTCAGTGAAGCGAAGGCGCGTATACACGCAGTTTAGGGGAAGTAAAGACGCGTATATGCAGTTTGTTCCATACGCAGATGCGTATGCTCGCAAGTTGCAGACTGTTGAAATTGTGTATATGCTTTAAGTTGTGATCTAGCTGTTTCTACTTATTGTTGCTGTGTTCTGGGTTCTGTTGTGTGGTTTCTGGTACTGTCTTTGGGTACAGCTAGCAGAGAAGTATCTACTTGATTTCAGATCTAGTTGGTTAAAAGGAGTTTGATTGATGAAGAATTTCTTGATGATCGTTTGATGTTCTTGGATCCAGTCTGAAAATTGATGAAATGTGGTCCCTGGAAGAAAGAGAAGGTTGTATGCTTCTGTAGACCAGCACCTATGTACCAGTATGTTGGCTAGTACAAGAGCTAAAGGGGGTTGTAGCTCCCTTCCAGGAGAAGTTGGAAAATGAGAGAGAGTTGTAGCTCTCTGCAGGTTGCAGCCTGTGTACTGGTAAAGGACTGCACCAGTACATTGTTAAACAGAATTTTCTAATTTAAAGAAAGATAGAGACGAATTGCAGCAGGTGGTTTTCACCCACATTGGATTTCCACCTTATATCTGGTGTTCTTGTGTGTGATTGTCTTTCTGCTCTATTTTACTATCTCTGGTTACTAGTTATTTGATGCTGCATCTCAGATTAACAAACATCATCTAAAGTTTAAGTAAATTAAAAGTTTGCTCTATGTACGCTGGTTTACTTCTGAATAGTTGCGTATATATGCGGGTTGAATTAACTGAAGTTGCGTATACAATTTGGTTTTTGAAAAGGATTATTTCACTTGATAATACTGATTCACCCCCCCTCTCAGTATTATTTTCAACAATTGGTATCAGAGCAGGTCCTTCTGAAGAAGCTTGATCGCTTGAAGGAAGATCTTTCATCATGAGCAACTACAAGAGGGAAGCATATATCAGGCACCAGTTTTTGATGGAAAAAACAAACTTCATATATTTGGAAGGTAAGAGTTACTGCCTATTCGTCCATCTCGGGTACTGAAGTATGGATATCATAGATATCAGGTATAACTTTTCCCGCATCAACTCCCATAAGATCCGGCTGAGAAGAAGAAATATGAAACGAATGCAAAGGTGGTCAATACTCTATTGGGATGTCTATCACAATCTGAATTTGTCAAAGTCATGCAGTATAAATCAACTAAGGAAATATGGGACAAGATTGTTTTGAGCTATGAAGGAGATGACCAGGTAAAAAGAGCAAAACTTCAAACCCTCAGAATTCAGTATGAAAATCTCAAGATGTACAATGATGAAAGTGTGGCTAACTATTTTCTTCGTGTAGATGAGATTGTTAATTGTATGAAAAATTTGGGTGAAGAAGTAAGGGAGGCTGTTGTTGTTGAAAAAGTTCTAAGATCTCTGTCCCCTAGGTTTGAATCTAAAGTTTCTGCTATAGAAGAAAAAGAAAAGCTCCAAGACCTTAAAATGTCACAGTTGCATGGAATTCTAACTGCTTATGAAATGAGGAAAGGAGGACCATCAGACAGGAGAGAAGCTGCGTTCAAAGCTTTTGGGAAAGGAGACTACTATGAGTCTGGACACATATCGGAAGAAGAAGAAGAATCTAATTTTGTCAAAAATCTTCAACGGGGCTCTGGACGATTCCAAGGTAAGTTACCATTCAAATGTTTTGCTTGTGGAAGAGTAGGTCACTATGCTGCCAAATGTCCTCACAAGGATAAGATTGACAAGGGGAAGGAACTTGTTAGATGGAACAAGAAACAAAATGAAAATAAGAAAAGCTACTATACTCATGAAGATAGTGATGGACTATCTAATAGCGATGAAGATGAACGAGGTAATCACTATAAACTGTTAATGGCCTTTGAAGATGATGATTACATGGATGCTATAGATGTGGATGGCTTTTATGAAGAGATTGGTAAACTCAAAACATGCTTAGAAGAAAAGAATATGATCATTGATACTTTGCATTTCCAACTTGATGAAAAAGAAAAATCTCTTGAAAAGCTAGAATGTGAAATTGTTGGGCTTAGAAAAGAAATTGAGAAAACAAAGGCCCTTAATCTCAAATTTGTTAAAGGATCTGAAACTCTGAATGAGATTATCAGTGTGCAGCGTTCCCCTCTAATCAAGACAGGTTTGGGGTATAATGTAGAAGCAGCTCAAGCTTCCACCTCCAAAAGTTATCTTGATGCAGCAAGAAGGAGTGAGCAAAGGCCTAATAGAAATCATCAGGTAAATCAGGGACAGTCTTCTTCAAGAACGAACAAAGACTATCAAGAAAATCGGGGGCATGCTACCTTAAGGACAAATAGAAGCTACAATCAGCCACAGGTAAAATCTTCCCAATTTTCTTCAAGAATGGATGGCAGTAGAAACTATAATCGGTTGGATGATAGTCGCAGGAATTTCTTCAATGGCCAATGTTTCTCTTGCCATAACTTTGGTCACAAAGCAGCTCAATGTGTTGCCTATAAGACAATCATGACTAGAGAAGCACAAAAACAAAGAAGTATGCCGGCAATCACAAAGAGGACCTATAACAACTTTTCCGCCCTTGAAAGTGAAATTGAATGCTCTATTTGTAATAATTTTGGTCATGAAGATTCTGATTGCAGGAGCAGGTTTTTGAAGACAACTCAGAAGGAACAAACCTCAAGTGCCAAAACATGGAGAATGAAGGAACCGCAACCGGATAGATGTGGGATAGCCTTATATGCAGAAGGACATGAAAATCAATGGTACATAGACAGCGGATGTTCGAAGCATATGACAGGTGATAAAGAAAAACTTGAATCATATACTGCTTTAGAAAAGGGAAAGAAAGTTTCTTTTGGAAATGATACCCCTGCAGCCATAAAAGGTAAAGGCATTGCTCAACTAAAAGATAAAGTCAAAGCTGGAAATGTTTTGTATGTTGATGGTTTGAGGCATAATCTATTAAGTGTTAGTCAAATGTGCGATAATGGAACCGAGGTAACATTTCGATCAGATGGGTGTAGTGTTTGTGATCTTGATACAGGAAGAACAGTACTCAAAGGCAGAAGAACTCCAAATAATCTATACATATTTGAAGAAGGAGAACAACACTGTTATTTGAGCAAGAATGATGAACACTGGTTATGGCACCAGAGGTTGGGGCATCTAAGCTTTTCACAATTAAGAAAAGCATGCAAGTACCAGGCAGTTCGTGGTCTTCCAGACATCAAAATTCCAGACAACACCTTATGCAAATCATGTCAGTTTGGGAAGCAAACCAGAATTAACTTTCCTGAGAAGGAAGGATCAGCCAGCAGGCCTTTTGAGCTAGTTCATATAGATGTATGTGGTCCATTTAGGACAAGGTCACCTCGAGGAGAAGAATACCTCATATTATTCATTGATGACTTCTCCAGGATGGTTTGGTTAGGACTTATGAAGCACAAGGATGAAGCATTCGAAAAATTCAAATCATTCAAAGCTTTGGTTGAAAATGAATCAGATTACAAAATTAAGTGTCTCAGGTCAGACAGAGGTGGGGAGTTTACCTCAAATGAATTTTTCGATTTCTGTGAAGAACATGGAATAAGAAGGGAATTCTCTACAGCTAGGACTCCTCAGCAAAATGGAGTGGTGGAAAGGATGAACAGAACAATCCAACAAATGGCTCGTGCTATGCTTGATGAGTTGGGAACTCCCGCAACCTTCTGGGGTGAAGCTGCATATGCTGCGGTTGTTATTCTCAGCAAAACAAATGTCAGTGTAAACAGCACTCAAACTCCGCATGAGCTCTATTATGGTAAAACTCCTTCGGTAAAGCATTTCAAAATCTTTGGGAGAAAATGTTATATTAAGAATATCGATCAACATCTTGGCAAACTTGAACCTAGAGCAGATGAAGGCATTCTCCTTGGATATTCTCCCTACAGCAAAGCATATAAGTGCTATAATAAAATACTTGCAAGAATTGTTGACAGTATTGATGTAGTGGTTGATGAAAAAGGATACATCCCTAGGCAAGTAAATCATGAAGATATCAAAGAGGATGAAGACTACTCTCCAAATCAGACAGATGATGAAGAAGAACCTCAAGAGGCACTAGAGGAACAGATAAGGGTAGAAGAAAAGACTCCATCTAGGTACGTTCAGAAGAATTATCCGGAATCTCAGATTTTGGGGCAGAAGGAAGCAGGTGTACAAACTAGAAGAACAATTGCAGAAGCCTCAAGCTACTTGGCATTACTCTCCTCCACTGAGCCACAAAATGTAAAACAGGCATGCAAAGATGAATGCTGGGTCAAGGAAATGGATGAAGAACTTGACCAGATTGAAAAGAACAACACTTGGGAGTTGGTTCCTAGACCAAAAGACAAGAATGTCATAGGGACAAAATGGATCTTCAAGAACAAATTGAATGAAAATGGGGAAGTTATTAGAAACAAGGCCAGACTTGTTTGTAAAGGGTATGCTCAACAAGAAGGAATAGATTTTGAGGAAACTTTTGCTCCAGTTGCTAGACTTGAGGCCATCCAAATGTTCCTTGCTCTCTCAAGCTTTCAAAAGTTCAAAGTTTTCTAAATGGACGTGAAATCTGCCTTTCTGAATGGGGACTTAGAAGAAGAAGTGTACATTGAGCAACCCGATGGTTTCATCCTTGGGAATGATCCAAATCTTGTATGCAGACTAAAAAAGACACTCTATGGTCTTAAACAGGCTCCAAGGGCTTGGTACTACCGGTTGGACAAATATCTTCATCAAAAAGGTTTTTCAAAAGGTTCAGTAGATAGTAATCCTTATATAAAAATTGAAAATGACAAATTGCTAATACTTGTGGTGTATGTAGATGATATTATCTTTGGCAGCAATGAAGAAGCTATGAGTCAAAGCTTTGCCTTGGTCATGCAGAAAGAATTTGAAATGTCCTTGCTGGGAGAACTGACATATTTCCTTGGTTTGCAAATCCAACAAAGGAAGAAGGAATCTTTTTATCTCAAACCAAGTATCTCAAGCAGATTTTGAAGAAATATGGCATGAAAGATGCAAAACCAGTATGTACCCCCATGGTCACAGGATGCAGCCTTAGTGCAAATGATGAATCAGCAGTTGTGCATCAACCAACCTACAGGTCTATGATTGGAGGTCTACTTTATTTGACAGGTACCCGACCAGACATCACGCATGCAGTAGGAATAGTTGGGAGATTTCAGGCAAATCCAAAGGAAACTCATCTTCAAGCAGTGAAGAGAATTTTCAAGTACCTTCAAGGGACACAAAACTATGGCTTATGGTATCCAAGAGATACAAATCTCACACTTCATGCTTATACAGATGCAGATTGGGCCTGAAGCGTGGATGACAGGAAGAGCACAAGTGGAGGAGCATTCTTTATGGGTTCCATATTAGTATCCTGGTTCAGCAAGAAACAGAGTTCGATTACCTTATCTACAGCTGAAGCGGAATATGTGGCAGCTGCATCTTGTTGCACTGAAATCCTTTGGATGATGCAGACCTTGTAGGATTTCCAAATCACTTGTACACCACCTATCCCCATCTTATGTGATAGTACAAGTGTAATCAGCATTTCAAAAAATCCTGTCATGCATTCAAAGACCAAGCACATACCGATCAAGTATCACTTTCTTCGAGAACAAGTGTTGGAACAAAAGGTCAAATTGGAGTATGTTCCTTCCAAGGAACAAGTTGCTGACATTTTCACCAAACCACTACCCAGGGAGACTTTTGAATATCTCAGACAGAAACTGGGAGTTGTTGATGTATCATCTTGCTGCTAAATCTTATCAGTTTCAGAGAAAAATGGGTGTACGCGTGTTGGATAAAGAGTATTCGCGTACATACGCTGGTTCTTGCAGAGAAAGTTGCGTATATGGAGGCTTGATGGATATCAGAAGGAGCAGGCTCTGGTTACAGGTATTCTGACGAGGGTCTGACAGAGACCATCTGGCATAGGTTCAGGGGGAGCAGATATTCTTCTAATAATGCATTGTTGGCATTATTTTAGAAGTTTTTTGTCCGAATTCATAGTTATTGTTGATTTTAGGTGGAACAAAGGTAGAAGGCGAACAGAAGGAAATCTTGGTTGCTGTTCTGAATGATGATTATTAGTTGCTGCTGCTATCAGTTACTAATGACTTTTATAAGTCATGGTTTTAAATTTTCGTCTCTATATCATGTATCTCTTTCTTATATGATGTCAAGGTCATGTAACGACCTATATTGGTTTCCCCACTATGCCTGGGATAAAGAGGTAATGTATTTGGTCATCATATGTAAATTTCTGATGTATTCCACTCGGTTGGATGGATGATCCCCACTTGGATGGGTGATGGATGTATGTACTAAGTATTTTGGTGATAGGAAGGTCCTGTATAGTTGCATAAGTCTTGGTTCTTCTTAAAGAACATCCTTTTGCAGATCTTGCCTACAGGCAGGGGGAGCATGGTCAGCACAGTAGGACAAAGATTTCAGCATGTACTCAGGGGGAGCACAAACCTTTGCCCTTGATGACAAAGGGGGAGAATGATCTTGGGCCTTGGTGTTGCCATCAAGTCCAAAGGGGGGGATTGTTGGCATTATGGCACAGGTTTGGGGCTATGGCACAGGTGTTGTCCTTGATGGCAACCTTCTTTGGTAACAGATCTCAGTTCAGGCACTCAGAAAGTAGAAAATGTCATATACGCAGGTTCATCTAGACTAAGGCGCGTATACACGTGGGTTATACATTACAAAAGCGCGTATATGTTGGTGATCATCCTTTTGGTCCATGGCAGTTAGATCTTGGAATTTGAACCTATGTTTTGGAACATGGCGTCTTGTCAAATGTGTCGATCCCTAGTTTGGGTTCATGGTATTGAAATGTTATGGTTTTGGACCATGGTATTGGGGAAGGACTAAGACTATAAAAGAGGAAGGAGAACTTGTGACAAATTACGATCTGAATTATTATTGAAGATCTAATAAAGTGCTAGAGCTGGTATATTGGATGGTGATGCAGATCTGGATCTAAAGGAAGGAGGAACCTTAGCGCAAAAGGAAGGATAAGGTCTATTCATGGGTCATAATCTTTAAGCCTAAATGATAGTATCTCTGCATGATTTTGATCTGCTTGATGTGGCGCTTGTCTGATCTATAAGTCTGATTATTTGGGTTAATTAGTGATTGAATATCTAGAAGAGTGTGCTGTCCTTTATAGATCTATACGTAGGTTCAGTGAAGTGAAGGCGCATATACACGTAGTTTAGGGGAAGTAAAGGCGCGTATACGCAGTTTGTTCCATACACAGATGCGTATGCTCGCAAGTTGCAGACTGTTGAAATTGCGTATATGCTTTAAGTTGTGATCTAGCTGTTTCTGCTTATTGCTGTTGTGTTCTGTTGTGTGGTTTCTGGTACTGTGTTTGGGTACAACTGGCAGAGAAGTATCTACTTGATTTCAGATCTAGTTGGTGAAAAGGAGTTTGATTGATGAAGAATTTCTTGATGATTGTTTGATGTTCATGGATCCAGTCTGAAAATTGATGAAACATGGTCCCTGGAAGAAAGAGAAGATTGTAGCCTTCTATAGGCCAGCACCTACGTACTAGTATCTTGGCTAGTACAAGAGCTAAAGGGGGTTGTAGCTCCCTTCGAGGAGAAGCTGGAAAACGAGAGAGAGTTGTAGCTCTCTGCAGGCTGCAGCCTGCGTACTGGTAAAGGACTGCACTAGTACATTGTAAACAGAAGTTTCTAATTTAAAGAAAGATAGAGACGAATTGCAGCAGGTGGTTTTCACCCACATTGGGTTTCCACCTTATATCTGGTGTTCTTGTGTGTGATTGTCTTTCTGCTATGTTTTACTATCTCTGGTTATTTGATGTTGGATCTCAGATTAACAAACATCATCTAAAGTTTAAGTAAATTAAAAGTTTGCTCTGTGTACGCGGGTTTACTTCTGAATAGTTGCATATATACGCGGGTTGAATTAACTGAAGTTGCGTATACAATTTGGTTTTTGAAAAGGATTATTTGACTTGATAATACTGATTCACGCCCCCTCTCACTATTATTTTCAACAAACTGGTGGTAAATGAAACTTTTACTTCACATCAAGTCCATATGGTGCAGGCCTGTTTATCGAACCATGATTTCAATTGGACGATTGAGATTGGTTTTAAAACAAAAATTGACATATGAAATTTGCGATCAGATCACATTGCAGAATCACAATCTGCAGAAGACACAGGGTGGAGCGTTATCATATGGGTGTGATATGCGATTTGCAATTGATCGCATCGCAACATCGCAATCGGAAGAAATCTTAGGACGTAGCGAAGGGCAATAGGTCATGCATGCGATTTGCGATATGCGATAAGATCGCATCGCAAAGGTAAAACTGTTTGCAGTCGTTATCGCTGCACGACAGTTGAAATTACCATTTCAACACTCCCCTTTAATTTCAGCTTTTGGGTTATTAGTCATACCTAGACATTTCCTCAAAAATTCAAACTTTTCTGCCCCAATGGTATAGTTAGAATATCCGCAACCTACTCCTCAGTTCTACAGTGTTTTAAAACAATTTCTCCATTGTGTACCAATTCCTTGGTGTAATGAAATTTTGTGTCAATGTGTTTCGTTCTCTTATGAAACACAAAATTCTTGGATAATGCAATAGCTGAGCTATTGTCAGAAAAAATCACCGTTCTTTTTGTTTGCTCTTGACATAAACTCCTTAACATCCTTCTCATCCAAACTATTTGACATGTTCTTGTTGTAGCTGCCACGTATTCTGCCTCTGCTATAGACAGCGCTATAATAGGCTCTTTTTTAGAAGCGCGTGAAATGGCTCCTGAACCCATGTGAAAAACATAACCGGATGTGCTTTTCTGATCATCTACACTTCCAGCCCAATCACTATCAGTGTATCCAATTAAATATGAACATTCTGAAACAGTATATAAAATGTCAAACCTTTTTGTACCTTTAATATACCTCAGAATTCTTTTTGCTACCTGCCAATGTGCTTCTTTTGGCCTCTCCATGAATCTGGAAATTAAACTAACAACATGAATTATATCTGGCCTAGTTGCATTCAAATACATGAGCCTTCCAACTATGCTCTTGTACAAACTAGGATCAAAATCCTTGTTGTTGTCCTCTTTGCTGAGTTTTAATCCCATCACTCTGGGAGTGATTACTGCTTTGCTCTCCTGCATATTAAATATTTCCAACACTTCATTAACATATTTCGCTTGTGAGATAAAAATCCCATTTCCATTTTGTTCTACTTCTATTCCTAAGATGTATCTTAGCAAACCCATGTCAGTCATTTCAAATTCTTCCTTCATGACTATTTTGAAATTCTCAATAAGATAATCATCATTACCTGTGAAAATAACATCATCAACATATAACACAACAATTATAATTTTACCATCATTTTCTTTGATGTAGAGGGTGGGTTCCCCCTCACACTTTTCAAATCCATTTTCCAGTAAATATGAATCTATCCTATTATACCATGCTCTTGGTGCTTGCTTCAGCCCATAATGACCTTTTCTCAATCTGCACACTTTGTGCTCTTGGCCTTTCTTTTCATAGCCTGGAGGTTGTTCAATGTAAACCTCTTCCATTAACACTCCATTTAGGAATGCTAACTTCACATCCATTTGGTAAACTTTCCACTTGCTTTGTGTTGCTATGGACAACACTGCTCTCACGGTTTCCATTCTAGCAACCGGTGTGAAAGTTTCCTCATAGTCTCTTCCATACTGCTGCTATATTCTTTGACAACAAGTCTTTCCTTGTGTATTTCTATTTTGCCTTCAACATTAATCTTGGTCTTATAGACCCATTTAACTCCAATGAATTCTTTTCCTTTTGGCAGTTCAACTGAATCCCATGTCTTGTTTCTTTCTATGGCATTGATCTCCTCATCCGTAGCTTCTATCTATTTCCTATCCTTAATTGCTTCTTCGAAATGAATAAGGTCATCAACATGACAATATAAAGCAAGCAAAGAATTCATACCTTCATCATAAGTGTCATGTAAATTTCTGAATTTCTTACCTCTTTCATTTGGTGTACGAGTGCTTGAAGAATCACTTGAATTTCCTCCTTGTGATGTGCTTGGAGAAGCACTTTCCTTTCTCCTCAAGGGTTTCGCTTGCTACCCTTGTGTTGGCACTGCTATTTGGGGATGTATTTCAGTCATCTCCTCATCATCTTCATCATGTGACAAAGAGCTTTTAACATCCATTGTTTTCTCTATGCTTCCATCCCAAGCTTGCTCCTCAATGAACTGAACATCTCTGCTCACAAAAAACATTTTGGTGGATGGGTTATACAACCTATAAGCTTTGGATTCTTCACTATATCCAATGAAAATACATTTCTCCCCTTTGTTGTCCAACTTCTTCCTTAGCTGATCTGGAATGTGTGTATAAGCCACACATCCAAAAACTTTCATGTGGGTGACTCCTTGCTTTCTCCCATTCCATGCATCTTCCGGCACTCTGTTCATGACTACTTTTGTAGGGCATCTATTTAAAATGTACGCTCCACAGTGTATAGCTTCAGCCCAATGATCATTTGGCAAATGCCTTGCTTTCAACATACTCCTCGACATATCCATGATTGTCCTATTCTTCCTTTCGGCAACACCATTTTGCTGCGGAGTGTACCTAGTGGTAAACTGTTTATGAATTTCATTTTCTCTACAAAAACGTAGAAATTCTTTGGAGATATACTCACCTCCTCTCCCAGTTCTTAGAACTTTGATATGCAGCCCAGTTTGGTTTTCTACAAGTGCTTTGAAATTGTGAAATTTTTCAAACACTTCACTTTTGTTCTTCAGGAAATAAACCCAAGCCTTTCTAGTAAAATCATCAATGAATGTTCGTATATAGAAGTTGCCTGCAAGTGATAGAGTTTGCATCGGTCCACATAAATCCGAGTGCACAATCTCTAAGGGTGCTTTTGCCCTTATGCTTTTGCCTGATGGAAAACTTTCTCTGTGTTGTTTTCCCAATATACAACCTTCACAAAGGTTGTCTGGTTTCTCTATCAATGTTAATCCTCTTACTATTCCTTTTCTACTCAACAAGTTAAGACCTCCAAAATTGAGATGTACAAATCTCAAGTGCCACAACAAATTTTCATCCTTTGGTTCGCTTCGGAAAGCCTATTGTGTAACTACTGCAATTTCTACCCCATCTTTCAAAACTGCATTTATCCTGAGAGGGAACATCATGTTCCTTGTCATTTTTACTTCAGCAATACATAGTTTGCTGGGTTTTCTATCCATGACGGTGTGCACATCATTCTCAAAGAAAACATTGTACCCCTTTTGAACAAGCTGTCCAATACTTAAGAGGTTACATTTCATTCTAGGAACATAATAGACATCTGCTACGGTTTTCTTTTCACCTATCTTTGTTAAGATATTTACCTCTCCTTTTCCCATAACAGAAACTTTACTATCAGTCCCAAGTGTGACTTGTGACTTCACACTCTAATCTAACTTAGAAAACAGGGCTATGTTTCCTGTCATATGGTTACTGCAACTGGAGTCTAGAAACCATATATCATCACTCTTTGTTTCAACTATATTACAGGCTAACAATAAATTATCTTGGCTGATATTTTATCTAGTGAGATTTGCACTAGATCTATTATTCATATCATGTTGCTTCTTCCTACATTCATTTGCATAATGCCCATATTTTTTACAATAATAACATTGGACATTGGGTTTTTCATACCTTTTTCCTTGAGCATGATGTTGTCCACTTTGTTGACTGCTCCCTTGGCATTGGTTTTGATTTGGATTGCTGCCTCTTCCTTGAGTATTTGCTAGACTGTTTCTTCCACCTTTGTTTTGGCTTCTGCCTCTTCCTCTCTTGTTTCCTCCACCTTGACCTCTTCCTCTTCCAAAGTACATCTGGGTCTTAAAGGCATGTTCTAGAGATGAGTTTTCATTTCTACTCAATTTCTGCTCATGTGTTACCAGTGATGCATGCAGTTCATCAACTGAGAAATTTGTGAGATCTTTTGTCTCTTCTATGGTGGTGAAAATCACATCGAACTTTGAGGGTAGGACCCTCAATAGCTTTTCCACAATCCTCATTTCTTCAATAATCTCTCCATGAGACCTTATTTGTGTGACCAGAACAATTACTTGTGTGAAGAATGAGTCAATATTATCTGACTCCTTCATGCATAGATTCTGAAAATCTCTCCTCAACAACTGTAGTTTTGCTGTCTTCAATTTCGCCATGCCTCGATAGGCTATCTTGAGAGTTTTCCATGCTTCTTTGGATGTCTTGGCTATTGCTATCCTTGGAAACACACTCTCATGCACTGCTTGATATAAGAAGAGGAGGGCCTCAGAATCCTTCTTCTTATATCTCTTCAACCGTTCTTTCTCTGCCTGAGTTAAATGATTAAACTCATTTTCATCTGCTGGTTCTTCATATCCATCCTAAACAATCTCCCATAAGCCTTGCGAGGCAAACACATCTTTCATAGTTATTGCCCAATAGTCATAGTTATTCCCATTAAATTATGGGAGCTAGGTATTACAGATACCTACGCTAGTGCTAGTACTAATGCTGGTGCTGAAGCCAGCCATTCTTGCACTCCAAACTATGTTTCAAACACTTTACTGTGTATTTAAAAATCACTGAGTATTCTCAACAGCAACACAAAAAAAATTTGAGAAATACCTTTGAATCTTTCTTGACTGAGTCTTCACTCTGCTGGAGAAGCTGCGATAACAAGAAATCCTTCCTTCAGCTTCTTTGACACCTTCAAAGAGCCAGGACAAGCTTTGATACCAATGTTGGGAATTTCTGATAATTCCAAACAAAATATGAACAGAGAACAATACTCTGTTTTGCACAGGATCTTACACAGGGAAGCTAAAAATTGTTTCCAAAGAACAGTGTTTCAACAACACACATAAAAACTTGTATTCATTAAAAGACTGTTGTTACAAAAGATTGGTCTTCCTCTATCAGAGGGATTACACAAGAACGCTTCAGTTCCACACAAAAAAAACTTCTCTGCACTGCTGTGCATTACAAAGAGAAAATTACATTTTCACTACTGTGTATTTCTCACATACACACTGCTGCATTCTACACACACACACTCATTAAAAAAACATAACAATGCATATTAAATATACCATACTTCCGTGAATAATAAAAAACAATAAAATTAAAATCTTACCAATGTTTACCAACCCGCAGTAAATTATATTTACTGTTTTACTCACAAAACTGGCAGTAAATGAAACTTTTACTTCACGTCAAGTCCATATGGTGCACACCTGTACATCGAACCATGATTTCAATCAGACGGTTGAGATTGGTTTTAAAACAAAAATTTAGATATGCGATTTGCGATCAGATCGCATCGCAGAATCGCAATCTGCGGAAGACATAAGGCAGAGCGTTATCATATGGGTGCGATATGCGATTTGCGATTGATCGCATCACAACATCGCAATCGGCAGAAATCTCAGGATGTAGCGAAGGGAAACAAGTCATGCATGCGATTTGGGATATGCAATAAGATCGCATCACAAAGGTAAAACTGTTTGCAGTCACTGTCACTGCAGGACAGTTGAAATTAGCATTTCAACATGCGCAAGTAAGAAGGGAACTCTTAGATAAATGAACTTGATAAAACAGTACTAAAATTGTGGTTTACCGATAATTACGGTGATAAAGATGTCAAAATATGTGGGATTCACTAATAATTACGGTGATAAAGATGTCAAAATGTGTGCATGCATACACCATCCAAATGAACAAGGCCAAAGAGACAGGGAATGGCATGTAATTCACGCTTTTACTCTTGACGACGAACCATAAATCAACCAACGGAATCTGTGGTCATTGTTAACTTTAACCCAATTCAATATAACCATAAAGGCAACATCAAAACTCTATCGATCCTTAATCTTGACCTATAGCAGATGATAGAGACAGAAAATAACTACCATGGCAGCCAATGGGAGAGGCATAAATGGAGGTACCAAATACCACACAGAAGGTCGTGAATTAATGAACATTTCTAGTGCCTGTGCGCCAACGTGAGAGTGACCACCATTATGGTAGGCATGCAGAAGAGAAGGACAGCTAGGAGAAGGGAATATCTGACAAGCAAAACAAAAAAATGGAAGGGGTGGCTCTTTCCCTTACACTTACAATTTATATGACAATCCTTAATGTAATCATAGCGGTCCATCAAGTTATATCACCAATCCTTTCATTTATTAAAAATTTAAAATTTCCTGAAACTATTTCAAGAGATTGAAATAGGAGATAAAAATAGAGCTCTGATACTAAGATAAAAATCAGACTTGAATTGAAAAAGGAGTTGCAGCTCGTAGGTGAGTACTGCACCTGGAGACTACACTCAAAGAAAGAGAACTCTCTCCGTGCACTCTACTATTCATCAAATGAGTAATTACATCATTAAGTACATTACTAGAGATATGGAAGTTGCAACCAAACTCCTAAACTCTAGGAACAAATCCTAAACTCAGGAGATACATTACAACCATTGTAACCATTTCTCAATTAATACAAAATAATATTAATTATTTTCAACTCCCCCCCTTAATGGAGAAAGGATTATCCTAAACTCCTGGCATCCCTCTAAACAATTAAAACTTTACACGCCCAAGAGGCTTAGTAAAAATATCAGCCATGTTATCACAACTTTTACAATATTCAATACATATCTCTTTTGACTGTTGTTTCTCTCGAACAAAATGAGCGTGGTCTTTCCATACCTCCAATCCCAAGAAATAATGAAGATTTCCGAGATCTATCATCTCAAACACTTGTGACATCTACTATTTTATTTCTTTGATCAAATTGTTAGCATTCCCTGTTATGATCATATCATCTACATACAAAGAAATCAAAATAATCTTCCTCCGTTTATTAAACTTGGTATACAGATTTGGATCATTCAAGCTCCTATGAAAGCCATGCTCTACAAAAAATGAGTCATTTGTCTCATGCCACGGCCAAGGTGCCCATTTTAAACCATAAAGTGCCTTTTTCAATTTACACACAAGATGTTCCTGCCCCTTTATCACAAAACCTTCAGCTTGTACTAAATAAATTTCTTCCTTCAAGTCACCACTTAGAAATGCAAAATTAACATCTAGCTGGTGTAGCTTCCATTTGTGTTTTGTTGCTAAGGAAATTAGCATTCTAATGGTGTTTAATTTGACTACAGGAGCAAAGGTGTCATCAAAATCTATTCCCTCTTGCTGTGAGTAA
Source organism: Pinus taeda (assembly GCA_000404065.3). Classification (NCBI taxonomy): domain Eukaryota; kingdom Viridiplantae; phylum Streptophyta; class Pinopsida; order Pinales; family Pinaceae; genus Pinus; species Pinus taeda. Next base: position 30,346 of record APFE031302854.1, read on the forward strand.
CCCTTTGCTACCAGTCTAGCTTTAAGGTTCTTTATACTCCCATGTGCATTTATTTTTCGTTTATACAGCCATTTGCATCCTATGGGGGTTTTACCTTCAGGAAATTCAACCAAATCCTAAGTATGGTTTCCATTTATTGATTCTATCTCCTCATACATTGCAGCCCTCCATGCATCAGATTTACTTGCTTCCTTATAATTTGCAGGTTCTACAATGTTTAAAATCTTTGACATTAATGCATAGTCTCTCAATTTAGCAGGTAATCATGTCTTCCTACTTGATCTCCTTGGTAGGGGAATTACCTCAAATCTGCCTATTTCAGCCTTTTTTGTGCTTGCATCATTTATTACATTACCTGTTCCTTCTTCTTCTCGTTTCTACTCCTCCTCTTCATCTTCCTCACTGTTTTCTTCTATTTGCAATGGAATGTGCCAATCATTGTTAGAGTCATCATTTCCTTCATCAACCTGTTCTAGTTCTAACATTGTAAATTCCCCAGGATTCCCAAGATTGAAAGGACCAACATGTTCGTCCTCCATAAGTCGCATAAGGCCTTCAACCAGATCAAAAACGAACTGGAAACTCTGCGTCTATTTCCCATCTCCATAGACTGTCAAAGGCTCCTTGCACAAAGCCTGAGCAACAAAATTACTTACAACCCAACCATCACCAAGGCACATTCGCGAACCGTATGTATTGAAAATTCGAGCAATCCAAACCTCAACATTTGCTGAGAAAGAAAATTGTACCTTTAATGAGCCACCACTGGGCAAGTCCGATCTGCTGCCACCAAACAGATCAGGAACTCCAATGCACCACCACCAGGCAATCCGATCTGCTACAACCAAACAAATCAGAAACTCCAATGCACCACAACCGGGCAAATCCGATCTGCTGCCACCGAACAGATTAGGAACTCCAATGCGCCACCACCGGGCAAATCCAATCTGCTACCACCAAACAAATCAGGAATTTCAAAGAGCCACCATCGGGCAAGGCCGATCTGCAAAAAGATTCCATATTTTCCAAAGAGAAAGAGGTTGCCGCTTGTCGACAACAAAAGATCCGCGCCGAAAACAAATCCACACGTCTTACGACATTGGCGCGAGTAAGGCTTGACATTTTGCTCCAATAGCACTTTCTGGCGCGCTGGCGTGACTATCACTCTCAAAACCATGCCAAATGACACGACTGTTCCTTAATAAACTGTGCCAACCCTTTGTTCTACTCAAAAGTGGCGCGACTGTTAGCGATGAAACCACGGCAACCCTTTCTTCCGCTCAGAGATGATCAGTCATCTGAGACCTGTGCTATAGGTTTTACTGCAGTCCACCTGATTCTACGAATGCTTCTATATACAAATGCTTCTATGTAATCAATGATGCATCCTAAAAAAATTAAGGTTGTTCCTATGCTGTGCTCTGATACCGAGATAAAAATAGAGCTCTGATACCAAGATAAAAATCAGACTTGAATTGAAAAAGAAGGAGTTGCAGCTCACAGGTGAATACTGCACTCAAACAAAGAGAACTCTCTTCGTACACTCTACTATTCATCAAATGATTAATTACATCATTAAGTACATTACTAGAGATAAGGAAGTTGCAACCAAACTTCTAAACTCTAGGAACAAATCCCAAACTAAGGAGATACGTTACAACCTCTGTAACCATTTCTCCATTAATACAAAATAATATTAATTATTTTCAACTATAGGTACTGCTATAATATTTTAAGATATTAAATCTTTACCATTTACATAATACTTATCATTACTACTCTAATATTACTAATATAATATTTTGGAGTATTAAGTTTCTATCATCTAATCATAAATTTAAAATTCTAGAAATCATATTGCAAATAAACATAACAAAAAAATATAATATGTCCATTACAACTTGATACAATGGGTTTTAAAAAAAATTAACATACCCATACACATAACTATACCAATAATGAAGATAATATGTCCATTACATCGTGGTACATCAACAATTAGTTTTAAAAACTTGAGACATATTTATACGACATTTTCCCATGAATTTAATTGCGGTAGGTCCAATGCAAATTTCAACCATCTGAATTTCAATCAACAGTAATTGGAGATATTTCTTATATATATATAAAGAATATTTAATTGAAAACATTTATTTTACAACATATAAAGAAAGTAAACCGTGCCATGAACATATGAATGATAATCACATCTTGCACTTATCTCACAAGTATATTTGTGGAAGGTCGGTCGTCTTTCTATTACATAAAAATAAGATCAAGAAATGGTTAGCCTGTACTACCTTGAGCTTTCCTATACATTCTTTTAATGAACTAATAGAGCCCAACTTTTGAAGTGTGGATGTTTCCACCTCTGTTGTGGTTGCTTCTTCTGACCCAAACATCCACTTGAATGGACATTCGTTGACGTCAACCACTGAGTGTTTTTCTGTGAAATTGAAATTTTCGTTAGCCTCATCTGTATTCAGTTGTTTCTGATATGCCCTTCCATCATCATAGAGCTAATTCAATGTCCTCTTCTCCACAAGCTGCTGAATCTGATTCAGTGACTCTTTCACAGTATCATTGGTCATATTGGCAAAACAGAACCTAAACCACCCAGGCTCACTGTAGTGGCAAGAAGAACCCGGAGAAACATTCAACCCAATCTCTTTTAAAATTACCTTCCAGAGTCTAATCTCTCCTCCTTCGTTATGCGATTGCAGAAGATGTCTAAGATCCACCCAGCAGAACAAACCCACGTTGCTATTCAGGCAAGTGATGCCAGCCACACGTAGTCCAGAGACGAACATTTCATGTCTTTTCTGTAACCTCTTACTATTCTCTGCTAAATACTTTCTTACAAATTCCATGTCAGAGAGCATTGAAGCAATCAGGTGTTGTGTCTGTGAAGAAAACAACGAAAAACTAGACATTCTGCGAGCAGCGGTAACGACTATGTCGTTGTAGGAGTAAATGGCTTCGACTTGGAAGCCCAATAGTCCTAGGTCTATCAAAAGATTGTAAACAATATGAACATGCTCACTCTGATAAATTTTATTGGTGGCCAAAATCTCTGCAATGCTTGTGAACTTTGGAGATGAAAAGAGTGATATCAAATAGATCTCGTCGCAGACAAGATGAATGTTCTTCTCTGACACAAAACCAAGTGGCTTTCTTATAGTGGTAGCGTCCATAGTTGTTCCTAATGGATTTGAAGGGTTTGTTATTAAAAGACCCTTGACTTGTATATTTTGAGCCCTGGCTTCACGACAGGCTGCTTCAAGTGTAGGTATAGTTATCTAAAAATCATCATGGCTACTGAAGTGTACGGGTATGAGCTGCACCCCTGTGCGCCATCTGAGATCTCTATCAAAACTGCAGTAATGAAAGACTCATTCAGTTGCAACTTCATTTGAGAAGCAGAGGTTAACTATGTGATGGTATATTTAGATTAAAATATTCTGAATAGCAATACCAAACCATAGCATGAGATTCGAGGACATACATATTGACAGTTACTAATCTAGTCACTCTTTCTCAGGTAGAAACATTATTTCGTGGGGACAAAGGAATGAATTTTATTTTGATGGTAGATTAAGAGAATATTTTGGAATTTAGAATTAGGTTAAGTTATTTGTAGTTTAGTTCAGTTCTTTGACTTCAATTGACCTCCCTCTTGGGGTCCCATCCATTCTAGAATATTTTTGAAATCCTCAATTCAGTAAAGTTTAGAGTACTAAGAAAAAAGTTAGTTTCTTTCCTTAACGGTAGACCTACTAGCTTCTTAGATAGTCTACTAATTGATGCTTTAGAATCGGAAGGACCAGAGTGAGGTCAAAAAATTCGTTTAAGGCCTCTGAGGGATATTCTCAAATTTACTCCAAATCAACCATCTAGGTAAGGATCACTGTGTATGTAGGATTCCAATGTATTCACAGAATTCACAATCTAGATAAGGATAGCTATCTACCCTATGAGAGATATGACGAAGGGAACGTCAATTAGTTCACACGGCTTAGAGTTACTATAATCATTATTCATTAACAATATATAGAAATTAGTTTACCCTGGGTAATATGTCGTTGGTAATAGAAAAGCTTCTCCAAGATCAGCTAGAAAGAATGTCAGCACCTCGTGGGCTGCAGTTGCTCCTGTAGTGAGAACAATCCTATATTTTTCAAACTTTGCTTTTCTTCCTCCAGTTTCTTCCATAAATATCGCAATTGCCTGTTTTGACCATTCCTCATTTTACATAGATAATGTCAATTACAATGTCCGGTTTATAATTACCAGTAAAAGAAATTCATGTTTTTAGACAACATGACAAGATTGTAAGTTACAATATTCTACCTTTCTGCAATCAGGGAGGCCATGGTAATCTTGATAGAGATGGATTCCCTTAAACCTTGAGAGGCCCTCCTCCGCGGAAATCGATGCCCTTGGATGCACAGGTAGCCAGCTTTCTAGAAAATCAAATGATAGCTGTGTTGAGATTTTCTGTTTTATTAAATTGGGCAAAAATCTCATGTAGGTGAAAACAATAGGATTTGTTGCTATATTAGCTCCATTTTGTTGAGGATGAGTTATTGCATCCTATATTTGTTGTGAGAGAATTTATGATTCAGTTTTATACTCCTAGCTATAAAAATATAAGCTCATATAGGATATTGGTATAGTAGAGAGTGTGTGAGGAAATAAATTGTTGTAATCCCCTGTTGAATAATAAGATTGCCGATGCTTCTATTTTGGTAGATGTAACCCAGATTGGTTGGGTGAACCATGTTAAATTCTTGTGTTATATTTTATGATTTTATGTGTTGTGTATGCCTTTTAAATTTCCGCTGCGCATTGTTTGCTCCAACAATTGGTATCAGAGCATGTTGTGGAGCTGGTACCCATGACAGAGACTCCAAGTCTGCTGCGGAAGGTGGAGCTTTGCCGTTGGCACGGTTTCGTCAGGAACAGTTGCGCCAATTTGGACAGAGGAAGGGTTGGCGTGCTTTATTTTGAAACAGTCATGCCCATTGGTGCGGTTCTTAAAGTTATACTCGCGCCAGTCCGCTAGGATCCCAATTGGCATGGAAACGACGGGTTTAAGCGTGCCAATTTTGTGACTTACACCATTTTTGTTTCTGGCACGGATCTTCTGATGTCGAGGAAGCGCCAAGTCCCTTTCGGCGCACCACGCATTTTTCGTTTTGGTAAAACTGCAATTTCTTTTTTATTGTAATCTGGAATTTGTATAGCAGAGGGATTTTATGATAAGGTAAATGCAATATAGTATAAGGCAAATGAATTTTTTAAATACTAAATTTATTTATTAAAAAGTTGGAATTGGACATTGTTTGTTTGTTACAACATGGAAAAAACTCGAAGTGCTCGCTTTGAGATCGAGAGGTTCAATGGCAAAAACAACTTCGAGATCTGGAAAGTGAAAACGTATGATCTAATTGTGCAATAAGGCATGGCGAAGGCATTGTTGGGAAAAGCCAAACAACCTTACAACATAACAGATGATGAATGGAGTGAATTGGATGAAAGAGCACTGAGCGGTATTCGACTGTGTTTGGCGGATGATGTTTTGTTTAACATCGTGTCAGAGAAAACTGTTGCTGGTTTGTGGACAAAGGTTGAGAAGTTGTACATGACAAAATCCTTAACCAATAGGATTCTTATGAAGCGACAGTTGTACAGTTTGCGAATGAAGGAAGGTACATCTATTACTGATCATTTGAATACCTTTAATACTCTCCTAGTGCAATTAGAAAGTATAGAAGTAAAATTTGAATCAAAAGATAAAGCTATAACTTTATTATCCTCGTTCCCTGAGTTATGGGATCATTTTGTTACTTCTATAAGTCTTATTTCATCAGAAACCCTTGAATTTGATGATGTTGTTGGAGCTTTGTTGTCTAAAGAGACAAGGAAGAGGTCAAATTTAGAAATCTCTACATCAGAAGCAATGATGGTCAGAGGCCATTCTAAAGAAAGACACTTCAGTAGGCACAATGACTCGCATTCAAAATCGAAAGTGAAGAAGAGTAAGGTAAAGTGCTGGTTTTGTGGCAAATCAGGACATTTGAAGAAGGACTGTTGGAAGAGACAACAAACATCTAAAGAAGACTCTTCGACAGAGAAGAAAGAAGCAAACACGACAGATACAAGTTCAGCATCCGGTTTAGGTATGAGTGATGAAGTGTTATCAGTTAATTTGCCTAATCATGATCAACATTGGCTGTTAGATTCTGGTGCATCAAATCACATGTGAATTCATAGAGAATGGTTTAAGACTTATAAATCAATAAATGATGGAGTCGTTTACATGGGAAATGATGTCACATGTAATATTGTGGGAATTGGAAGCATCCAACTGCAAATGTTTGATGGGACAAATAAAATTCTAACTGATGTAAGACATGTACCTGAATTAAGAAAAAATCTCATTTCACTAGGAGCACTAGACAATAATGGATATAAAACTGTTATTCAAGGTGGAGTAATGAAAATTTATAAATTAATTTTACTAGTAGTGAAAGCAAAGAAGGTTGGAAATCCTTTTCAGTTAGAAGGAAGAAGAAAGTGAGGTCATGTTTCTACGGTGTCTGAAAATGATAGTAGTTCTATTCGTTTATGGCATCAAAGGTTGGGCCATAAGAGCGAAAGAGGTTTCAAGATTTTATCTCATCGTAAGTTACTTCCTAATTTAAAATCTATTAAGTTAGATTTCTGCAAACATTGTCTGCTTGGGAAACAAAGCAAGCAGAAGTTTAAAACTGGAAAACATACTAGTAAGGGAATCCTTGACTATATCCATTCTAATGTTTGGGGTCCATCCCCTACAACCTCATACGGCGGATCGTCATATTTTGTATCTTTTATTGATGATTTCTCTAGAAAGGTGTGGGTTTATATGTTAAAGAAGAAGTTTGATGTATTTACAGTTTTCAAACAGTTTAGAGCATTAGTTGAAAACATCACTGGAAGAGCCATTAAATGTTTAAGAACTGACAATGGTGGTGAGTTTACTTCAAAGGAATTTGACAATTATTGAAAGGACGTTGGGATCGAAAGACATAAGACCACTGTATATACTCCTCAGCAAAATGGAGTTGCTGAACGCATGAACAAGACTCTTTTAGAAAGAACAAGAAGTATGCTTAGTAACGCCAATTTCCAGAAGGAATTGTGGACATAAGCGGTTTCTACAGCTTGTTATGTGATAAATCGATTACCATCAATGGCAATAGGATGCAAAATTCCTCAAGAGGTATGGAAAGGTCATCCTTGTGATTATTCTAAACTAAGAGCTTTTAGTTGTGATGCATATGCTCTAGTTCCGAAACATCAGCGTTCTAAATTAGATACTAAATCAAAAAGATATATCTTTGTTGGATATGGTGATGGAACTAAGGGATACAGATTATGGGATCCTACTACTCACAAGATCATCATCAACAGAGATGTAAAATTCAATGAGTCCTCACTTGCAAATTCAGATGTAGATAATAAATTGAAACAGGATAATGTATCTAAGTTTCAACACATTCAGTTTGAAACTAGTTCAAATATAGATGATAGTCAAGATGAACATGGTTCAGATGTAGATCATGGACAAGTTTCACATGTAGATCATGAACATGTTTCAGATGCTGATCATGAAGAAGTTCCTACATATATTAATCAGCCAATTGTGGAATTACCAAAAACATCTTTAAGGAGGTCTACAAGGATGAAATGTCCTCCTAAAAGGTATGATGATTATGTTACTTCAGTTGTTTAACCGCTAACGATGATGAAGCTTTGTTCTATCAGGAAGCTGTAGAAGGTTCTAAAAGAGAAAAGTGGAAAGAAGCTATGAAGGGCGAGATGATGGCATTAGACAAGAATGGCACATGGGATCTGGTAGAACTTCCTAAAGATAGAAAAACTATAGGATTTAAATGGGTTTTCAAATTGAAAAGGGGTGTTGTTGATACAGAGGATAGGTACAAAGCAAGGATGGTCGCAAAAGGTTTTTCTCAGAAAGCAGGCATTGAATTTCAGGAGATATTTTCACCAGTTGTAAAAATAGTTTCAATTCGAATTGTATTAGCATTAGCCGCTTTACTTGATTTAGAATTACAGCAACTAGATGTTAAAACTGCATTTTTACATGGAGATTTAGATGAGGAAATTTACATGGAACAATCGGAAGGGTTTGTTCAAAATCGCAACAAGAAATTTGTCTGCAGGCTCAAGAAATCATTGTATGGTCTAAAGCAGTCGCCTAGACAATGGTACAGGAAATTTGATTCTTTCATGATGAGTCAAAATTATATAAGAAGTGAATATGATCATTGTGTTTACTTTAAACAATTAAGTAATGGCATGTTCATTATCTTAGTGTTGTATGTTGACGATATGCTTTTAGTAAGAAAAAGCATAATAGAGATCAACAGGTTAAAGGCTCAGATGGCAAGGACATTTGATATGAAATATCAAGGAGCAGCAAGACAGATTTTGGGCATGGAGATTTTCAGAGACAGGAGCAATGGTAAGTTGTGGCTATCACAACAGAAGTATATTGAGAAAATACTCTCGAGGTTTGGTATGGACAACGTGAAGCCTGTGTGAGTCCCTTTACCTTCCCATTTTAAGCTTTCTTCTAGTTTATGTCCTAATACAAATGAAGAAAAGGAATATATGTCTCGAATTCCATATGCCAATGTAGTAGGTTGTTTGATATATGCGATGGTTTGTACTCGACCAGATATTTTACATGCAGTTGAGGTTGTCAGCACGTATATGGCAAATCTAGGTAAAGAACACTGGTTAGCAGTGAAATGGGTGCTGCGGTATTTGAGAGGCACAAGTGATTATTGTATCACTTATAACAGGAGTAGTGAATTTGTTTGCGTATATGTTGATTCCGATTTTGCAGGTGATTTGAATAAGAAACGGTCAACATGAGGGTATGTCTTTACTCTTGCAGGTGGAGCTATGTTATGAAACCAACTCAAGAAAAGATAGGAAAGATAGATCAATGCCTTAGAATTCAGTCTCTTCGAGGGGACAACCTCCTTTACATTACATAAATGAACAATTCTTGTATGATACAAATGACAAAACCTCCTTTCTATATATAGGAGTCTAAGGAGTCACAATATAATCTAGCCGACCTAACAATATAATATAAAGCCACAAAAATAACAATAGAGGGATTCTATGGGGCACAATAATAAAAATATGGGGAAATAGGGGCACAACAATATTAATAAGGGATACAACTACTACCATAGTAATGGGGTAATCACTATATTATAGGGACCCAACATGCCCCTCTCCTTCAAAAAAAGTGTTGTCCTCAACACTTGAGTAGTTCTGGATACTTCTGTATAAAATTCTCATCCTCCCATGTGGAATCTTCCGCAGATAAGTTCTTCCACTTGATAAGATACTCCGTAATTGATCGATTGCGTAGCTATCGAGATCTTGTTTCTGTGACTGCTTTCGGTTCCAATATAATTTTTTCCTTCCTCGTCAAGTTCTGGCAATATTGTTTGAACTAGGAGCTTGTCGCCTATAACCTTCTTTAAACATGAAACATGGAAAACTGGGTGCAATCGAGAAGCTGCAGGAAGCTCCAATTTGTATGCCATAGTACCAATCTTTTGCAACACCTTGTACGGACCATAATACTTTGGTGATAATTTATTATCCTTCTTAGCTTGCTTGCGGGACATTTTCTTATATGGTTGTAGCCGTAGGAATACCCAATCACCTACATCAAAACTTCTTTCACTGCGATGTTGATCTGCCTGTTGTTTCATTCTATTCTGTGCTAACACGAGGTATCCTTTAAGAGTTGGAGGACTTGTTGTTGAGTTCGATGTGATGTTCCACTGCTTGAACCTTAGAATTTTCTCTTAAATATGATGTGATGGATGGTGGCTGATATCCATAAAGTGCCATAAATGGGGTCATTTTTGTTGTTGTATGGAAGGAAGTGTTAGACCACCATTCAGCCAGAGGCAACCATTTGACCCATTGTGTCTGTTTATTACATTTGTTTACTATCTCAGTTTTCCCGTCAAATTGAGAATGATAAGATGAGCTATGAGCTAACTAAGTACCAAGACAAGAAATTAATTATGTCCAAAAATTTCCAGTGAAAATGGGATCTCTGTCACTTACAATAATCTTTGGGTTTCCATGTAGCTTTTGAATTGTTTCCATAAATGCAGTAGAAATTGTACTAGCTTTAAATGGACGTGATAATGCACAAAAGTGTGCATACTTGGTAAGTCTGTCAACTACCACCATGATGACACTCTTTCCCTCAGACTTGGGTAACCTGTGATAAAATCCATTGAAACCTCCTCCCAACGTTGGCTTGGAATGGATAAAGGTTGTAATAGACCTGGTGTCTTAATTGTTTCAACTTTATTTTGTTGGCAAACCAAACATTCCGCCAAAAAATTTTGAATATCTGATTTAAGGCCATCCCAAAAAAATTCCTTCTTAACCCTATGGTAAGTTTTTAAAAATCCTGAGTGCCCTCCTAAGGGAGAAGTGTGCAATTCCATAAGAATCTTTTGTTTTAGCTGGGAATTCTTACAGAGGTATAATCGATCTTTGTACCATAACGAATCATTTTTCCAGCTAAATGTATTAGACGTACTGGAATCTTGTTGTAGCTTTCGAATAACTGCCCACAGTTCTTCATCATTCTTCCATTCCTCCCTTGCTTCATTTATCCAATCTGGTTGGATAATAGAAATGGCACACAACAATGCTTCCACATCCTCATCCTTTCTTGAGAGTGCATCTGCCACAACATTTTGCTTCCCTTTTTTGTAGATGATTCCAAAGTCCTAACCCAACATCTTTGTGACCCACTTTTGTTGCTCGTTAGAGGATAATCTTTGTTCTAAAAAGTATTTAAGGCTATCATGATCCGTTTTTACCTTGAAGTGTCTTCCCATTAGGTAGGGTCGCCATTTCTTGTAGCAACGTCTTCATATTTATCTTCAATTCGTGCATGTCTATCTTCAAATCTGTCTTCAAATCGTCCATGTCTGTCTTCAAACCTATCTTCCAATTGTCCATCTTAGCTTCCATGCCCTTTATCTTAGATTCCATGCCATTTATCGTAGCTTTTGTTAGCTTTTGTGAGGCTGACGTTTTTTTTCACTTGGTCTTGTAATTTTGATATATCATGTAGCATTTCTTCCTCTTCTTCATGAGTCATGCTAGAGCCTTCAGGTTCCTTACTAGGTGTTTGCATTTTCTTTCCTCAGGGCATCAGTTATCGATAATAATGCTCTACTAGCCCTTTCAATTCCTTCAAAATAAATTTTCAAACCAATCTTAAGCAAAAATTTAAAAGAATCTACACGCCTTTTGTTTCCTTGTAGGAGCTCGATATTGCCTCTAATGTATTTCTATACTTTCAGAAGATCCAGTTCTGAAATTGTGACCCGTGGTATCCCTCTATGTCCTCTTTCCAATGCCACCAGTCTGACCCCAATTGGATTCTCCAATGAAGAGTTATGCTAAATCTCCCACACTGACCTGATTATAGACGTTTCCAGAAAAGTGAACTTATATGAAGTGCCACGTGTCACTATTTAAACCTTTGGCTCTGAAGATTATCTAGAACAAACTACAGTCCGTCCTCTTTCTATACCTTTTTGTGAAATTTCAATCTGATTCTCAGAGAGAAATTTATGATGATTTTCCCCAGGTCACCTATTTGGAATGTAATTGAGGAGTCTGCAAAAAGACCAACTTCCTTAGATCATATCTCCGCAAATATAGCGTAAAAAGCTCTAAAATGCGGACCCAAGCTGCAGCGCGATATCTTCTCAAATGGGTTTTTTTTTTTACTTCTGAAATGGCGCAGAAAAACTTTTATAGTGAAAATTCCACGATGACCTATTTGGAGCAGCGAAACCCTAGAATCCAAAGCTCTGATACCAAATGTTATGAAACCAACTCAAGAAAAGATAGAAAAGATAGATCAACGCCTTAGAATTCAGCCTCTTTGAGGGGGCAACCTCCATTACATTACATAAATGAACAATTCTTGGATGATACAACTGACAAAACCTCCTTTCTATATATAGGAGTCTAAGGAGTCACAATATAACCCAACCGACCTAACAATAATAATAATATAAAGTCACAAAAATAACAATAGAGGGATTCTATGGGGCACCGTAATAACAATATGGGGGAAATAGGGGCACAACAATATTAATAAGGGGTACAACTACCATAGTAATGGGGTAATCACTAGTATTTTAGGGACACAACAAGCTATTAGCTGGATGTCAAAGCTACAGAACATTTTTGCTTTATCCACTATTGAAACATAATACATAGCTACTTCTCATGCTTGCAAAGAAGCAATTTGGTTGAAAGGTTTGTTTGGTGAGTTTGGTAGGTTATAGGACAACATCAAGTTATTTTGTGATAGTCAAAGTGCAATTCATTTGGCTAAGAATCTGGCCTATCATCGTAAATCAAAGCATATACCTATCAAGTACCATTTTGTAAGACATGTTATCATTGAAAGAGGACTCTCTCTTGAAAAAGTGCATACAAAGGAGAACTGTGCAGACATGTTCACAAAACCAGTTTTGTTAGAGAAGCTACGTTGGTGTCTAGCTTCTCTTGGCTTGCAGAAAAGATAAAAATAATAAAGAAACATGGTATCAGGCTAATTGTTGTCAAGGTGGAGATTATTGAGATTTTCTGTTTTATTAAATTGGGCAAAAATCTCATGTAGGTGACAACAATAGGATTTGTTGCTATATTAGCTACATTTTGTTGAGGAGTTCTTACATCCTATATTTATTGTGAGAGAATTTATGATTCAGTTTTATACTCCTAGCTATAAAAATATAAGCCCATATAGAATATTGGTATGGTAGAGAGTGTGTGAAGAAATAAATTGTTGTAATCTCCTGTTGAATAATAAGATTTCCGATGCCTCTATTTTGGTGGATGTAGCCCAAATTTGTTGGGCGAACCACGTTAAATCCTTGTGTTATATTTTATGATTTTATGTGCTGTGTATGCCTTTTAAATTTCTGTTGTGCATTGTTTGCTCCAACAAGCTGCAAGAAATTTCAAACATGGTAAGAAAATATCATCCAATTCGAAGGACAGTTAATTGTTTTCCGGCACAAGTTTGTATGAGAAATGATAGAATATGAACAGATATATTATATTATCTAGTTGATTCTGTGCCAAACCCATTTGGATGATTCTAGAAGGGTTGTTTATTGGATGGTAGGGATTAGCATTGTACTCCTTCCAGCAGCCAAAATAGGGAGAGTCTTCCCCGTGGGCTTTACCCATTGCTATTGGAAATTTTTCTGCTAAAATTCTAAAAACAATATCATAGAACAAAACAGAATAGAGAACAACGCTCTGTTTCAAACACAAGATCTTTAACATAGTGGAAAAATTGAAATTTATTTGCAGAGGACAGAGTTTTTACACACCAAAAGAGCTTGTATTCGTTAATAAAACAAACTGTTGTTTCAGAATAAAGATTCTTCCTCTTTCACAGAGGGATTTACAAAAAAAAAAATGTTCAGACTACTTTGCCTGCCTTCTTTCTATTTCGCTACTACAGTTTTTTATTTACGCGCTATGACGCTTTTTCTATATCTCTCTCACTCTCTACCTTTGTCTCTACTACTCAAAAGAAAAAATAAAACTATATATCTTTCGGGTTATGCGTGAAGGGGTCAGAAATGGCCACCAACCACATTTACAAAATGTTATGGGCCTCTGATACAGTGTGCTGACAAAAATGACCATTTCTCGTACTCAGTTGACCTGCAGGAGTTGGACGTAGTGGAATACGCAAGAAACCATACTCCTTTTAATGCACTTACCTGCTTGAGGGGCGTCCTTCTTGTTCTCGGCCATTTTTCTTCTTTAATGATGTTGGTGAGCAGTAATGACGCAAAGTCTTCTTTCTTCCTTCGGAACACAAACGTAGGTTAATCCATAAATGAGGCATGGTGGAGGTGTACACAAACCCAGAACAAATCATAGCCGTCAGATCTGCAGATGAGCGGCGGGATCGCATCGCAAAAGGCTATCGGGAGGCTGAGGCGAAGTGAGAGATGGGTGATCTGCCCTGTGCGACAATATCGCATCGCAAAAACAGGGGTAGAGGCTTAACGCACGCAGGGCGAAACTTGCGATTTGCAATCTGCGATCGCATCGCAAGATTGCATTGCATTGCATCGGTGGCAGGCTTAGCGGATAGGTGCTGTGATCTGCGGTCTGCGATAAGATCACATCGCAGGAAAAAAAAAGATTGTTTTTGCTAAAGTAAAGTATGTCGTTGCTGTTCAACTGTCACTGCAATTGAAATTACAATTTCAACACTCCCCTTTAATTTCAACTACTGGGTTATCAGTCATACTCAAACATTTCCTCAAAAACTCAAAACTTTTTTGTCCCAATAGTTTGGTTAGAATGTCTACAACCTACTCTTGAGTGCTGCAATGTTGTAAAATTATTTCTCCATTCTTCACCAATTCCCTGATGTAATGGGACCTTGTATCAATGTGTTTCGTTCACTCGTGAAACACATAATTCTTGGACACGGCAATAGTAGAGCTATTGTCACAAAAAATAACCGTTGCTTTTTCTTGCTCTTGGTATAGGCTCCTTAGCATCCTTCTCATCCAAACTGCTTGATACGCTACTGCTGTAGCTGCCACGTATTCTGCCTCTGCTGTAGACAACGCTACAATAGGATGTTTTTTAGAAGCCCATGAAATAGCTCCTGAACCCATGTGAAAAACATAACCGGATGTGCTTTTCCAATCATCTACACTTCCAGCCCAATCGCTATCAGTGTATCCTTTTAAATCTGAACATTTTGAGACAGTATATAGAATTCCAAACATTTTAGTACCTTTGACATACCTCAGAATTCTTTTTGTTGTCTGCCAATGTGTTTCTTTTGGCCTCTCCATGAATCTGGAAATTAAACTAACAACATGCATTATATCTAGCCTAGTTGCAGTTAAATACATAAGGCTGCCAACTATGCTCTTGTAGAAGCTAGGATCAAAATCCTTGTTGTTGTCCTCTTTGCTGAGTTTTAAACCCATCACTATGGGAGTGATTGTTGCCTTGCTCTCCTGCATGTTAAATCTTTCTAATACTTCATTTACATATTTTGTTTGTGAGATAAAAATCCCATTTCCACTTTGTTTTACTTCTATTCCTAAGAAGTATCTCAGCAAACCCATGTCAGTCATTTCAAATTCCTCTTTCATGACTATTTTGAAATTTTCAATGAGGTAGTCATCATTACCTGTAAAAATAACATCATCAACATATAACACAACAATTAGCATTTTACCATCTTTTTCTTTGATGTAGAGGGTGGGTTCTCCCTCACATTTTGCAAATTCATTTTCCACTAGATAGGAATCTATCCTACTGTACCACGCTCTCGGTGCTTGCTTGAGCCTATAAAGAGCTTTCTTCAATCTGCACACTTTATGCTCTTGGCCTTTTTTCTCACAGCCTGGAGGTTGCTCAATGTAAACCTCTTCCATTAACAGTCCATTTCGGAATGCTGACATCACATCCATCTGGTAAACTTTCCACTTGTTTTGTGCTGCTATGGACAACACTGCTCTCACTGTTTCCATTCTTGCAACCGGTGCGAAAGTCTCCTCATAAACTTTCCCATACTGCTACTTGTATCCTTTGACAACCAACCTTGCCTTGTGCCTTTCTATTTTGCCTTCAGCATTACTTTTGGTCTTGTAGACCCATTTAACTCCAATGACTTCTTTACCTTTTGGTAGATCAACCAAATCCCATGCCTTATTTCTTTCTATGGCATTGATCTCCTCATCTATAGCTTCTATCCATTTCTTACCTTTAATTGCATCTTCGAAATGAATAGGGTCATCAACATGACAATATAAAGCAAATAAGGAATTCATTCCTTCATCATAAATATCACTTAAATTTCTGAATTTCTTACCTCTTTCATTCTGTGTGCAAGTGCTTAAAGAAGCACTTGAATTTCCTCCTTGTGGTGTGCTTGAAGAAGCACTCTCATTTCTCCTCAAAGGTGTCTCTTGTTGCCCTTGTGTTGGCGCTGCTATTTGGGGATGCATTTCAACCATCTCATGATCATCTTCCTCATGAGACAAACAATTTTTAATATTTACTATTTTCTCTATGCTTCCATCCCAAGCTTCCTCCTCAATCAATTGAACATCTCTGCTCACAAAAAACTTCTTGGTAGATGGGATATACAACCTGTAAGCTTTGGATTCCTCACTGTATCCAATGAAAATACATTTCTCGCCTTTTCTTTCCAACTTCTTCCTTAGTTGATCTGGAATGTGTGCATAAGCCACCCGTCTAAAAACTTTCATGTGGGTGACTCTTTGCTTTCTCCCACTCCATACTTCTTCTGGCACTTTGTTCATGAGTGCTTTTGTAGGACACCTATTCAAAATATATACTGCACAGTGTACAACTTTAGCCCAATAATCATTTGGCAAATGCTTTGCCTTTAGCATGCTCCTCGCCATATCCATGATTGTTTTATTCTTCCTTTCAGCAACTCCATTTTGCTGTGGAGTGTACCTTGCTGTAAATTGTTTGTATATTCCATTTTCTCTACAAAACAGTAGGAATTCTTTGGAGATATACGCACCTCCTCTGTCAGTTCTCAAAACTTTGATGCGTAGCCCACTTTGATTTTCCACAAGTGCTTTGAAATTTCGAAATTTTTCAAACACTTCACTTTTGTTCTTCAGGAAATAAAACCAAGTTTTTCTAGTAAAACCATCAATGAATGTTCGAAAATATTGGTTGCCTGCAAGTGATGGAGCTTGCATTAGTCCACATAAATCTGAGTGGACAATTTCTAAGGGTGCTTTTTCCCTTATGCTTTTCCCTGATGGAAAACTTTCTCCGTGTTGTTTTCCCAATATACAACTTTCACAAAGGCTGTCTGGTTTCTCTATTAATGGTAATCCTATTACCATCCTTTTTCTGCTCAGCAAGTTAAGACCTCGAAAGTTGAGATGTCCAAATCTCAAATGCCACAACCAATCTTCATCCTTTGGTACGCTTTGGAAATCCTCTTGGGTAACTGCTGCAATTACTTCTTTATTTTTCAAATCTACCCTTATTCTAAGAGGGAACATCCTCTTCCTCATCATCTTCACTTCAGCAATACATTGTTTGCTCAGTGCTCTATCCCTGATGGTGCATACATCATTCACAAAGAAAACATTATACCCCTTTTGAATAAGTTGTCCAATACTTAAGAGGTTACACTTCATTCCAGGAACATAATAGACATATGCTATGGTTTTCTTTTCACCTTTCTTTGCAAAGACTTTTACTTCTCCTTTTCCCATAACAGAGACTTCACTATCAGTCCCAAGTGTGACTTGTGACTTCACACTTTGATCTAAAGCAGAAAACAGGGCTATGTTTCCTTTCATATGGTTGCTGCAACCAGAGTCTAGAAACCATATGTCTTCACTGTTTGTTTCAGCCATATTACAAGCTAACAATACATTATCTTGGCTGATATTTTCTCTAGTGATATTTGCACTAAATCTATTGTTCATATCATGTTGTTTCTTCCTACATTCATTGGCATAGTGCCCATATTTTTTACAATAATAACATTAGACATTGGATTTTTCATACCTTTGGCCTTGAGCATGATGTTGTCCACTTTGTTGGCTACTGCCTTGGCCTTGGTTCTAATTTGGATTGCTACCTCTTCCTTGAGCGTTTGTTGCACTGTTTCTTCTACCTCTATTTTGGCACCTTCCTCTTCCTCGTTTGTTTCCTCTGCCTTGACCTCTTCCTCTTCCAAAGGACATCTAGGTCTTGAAGGCTTGTTCTAGAGATGAGTTTTCATTTCTACTCAATCTCTGCTCATGTGTTATCAGTGATGCATAAAGTTCATCAACTGAAAAGTTTGAGATATCCTGTCTCTTCTATGGTGGTGACAATCACATCAAACATTGAGGGTAGGATCCTCAATAGTTTCTCCACAATCCTCCTTTCTTCAAGAACTTCTCCAAGAGTCCTTATCTGTGTGACGAGACCAATCACATAAATGAAGAATGATTCAATATTGTGTGACTCCTTCATGCAGAGGTTCTCAAAATCTCTCCTCAGCAACTGTAGTTTTGTTGTCTTCACTTTCTTCATGCCTTGATAGGCTGTCTTGAGAGTTTGCCATGCTTCTTTGGATGTCTTGGCTATTGCTATCCTTGGAAACACACTCTCATGCACTACTTCATATAAAAATACTAGGGCTTTTGAAGCGTTCTTCCTATTTCTCTTCAATTCTGCCTGAGTTAATCTGTTAAACTCATTTTCATCTGCTGGTTCTTCAAAACCATCTTGAACTAATTCCCATAAATCTTGTGAAGCAAACAAGTCTCTCATCGTTATTGCCCAATAGTCATAGTTTTTTCCATTAAATTGTGGGAGCTGAGTATTAAAATTACCCGTGCTAGTGCTGGTTCTGGTGCTAGCCATTCTTGCACTCTCAACTATGCTTCAAATATTTGACTATGTATTTAAAAATCACTGACTGTTTCTTCAACAGCAACACACAAAACTAACAGAGAAATACCTTGGATTCTTTGACTGAGTCTTCACGCTGCTGGAGACGCTCCTGCAACAAAAGGAACCTTCCTTCAGCTTCTTTGACACCTTTCAAAGAGCCTGGACAAGCTCTGGTACCACTTGTTGGAAATTTTTCTCCTAAAATTCCAAAAACAAAATCACAGAACAAAACAAAACAGAGAACGATGCTTTGCTTCAAACACAGGATCTTTAACACAGCAGGAAAATTGGAATTTATTTACAGAGGACAGAGTTTTTACACACCAAAAGAGCTTGTATTCATTAATAAAACAAACTGTTGCTTCAGAATAAAGATTCTTCCTCTTTCATAGAGGGATTTACAAAAAAAAAATGTTCAGACTGCTTTGTGTGCCTTCTTTCTATTTCGCTGATACAATTTTTTTATTTACGCGTTGCGGCGCTTTTTCTATATCTCTCTCACTCTCTACCTCTATCTCTACTACTCAAAAGAAAAACTAAAACTATATATCTTTTGGGTTATGCGTGAAGGGGTCAAAAATGGCCACCAACCGCACTCACAAAATGTTGTGGGCCTCTCATACAGTGTGCTGACAAAAACAACCATTTCTGGTACTCTGTTGACCTGCCGGAGTTGGACGCGGTGGAATACACAAGAAACTGTACTCCTTTTAATGCACTTACGTGCTTGAGGTGCATCCTTCTTGTTCTCGGCAACTCTTCTTCTTTAATGCTGTTGGTGAGCAATAATGGCACAAAGCCTTCTTTCTTCCTTCGGAACACAAAGGGAGGTTAAACCATAAATGAGGCATGGTGGAGGTGTACACAAACCCAGAACAAATCACAGCGGTCGGATCTGCAGATGAGCGGCAGGATGGCAACGCAAAAGGCTATCGGGAGGCTGAGGCGAAGTGAGAGATGGGTGATCTGCGTTGTGCCATAATATCGCATCGCAAAAATAGGGGCATAGGCTTAATGCGCGCAGGCCGAAAATTGCGATCTGCGGTCGCATCGCAAGATCGCATCGCATTGTATCGGTAGCAGGCTTAGCGCATAGGTGCTGCGATCTGCGGTCTGCGATCAAATCGCATCGCATGAAAAAAAAATAATGTTTTCGCTGAAGTAAAGTATGCCGCTGCTGTTCAACCTGTCAATGCAGTTGAAATTACAATTTCAACCGTTGCCAAAGATGAGAGGCGGGCTAATCTTGCAGGTAATCGCTTAGTACCTTATTGTTGTTGCTGCATCATTGGGCAGTCCATCGATATTCCCGTATTGGAATGCTATCTACTTGGTCTCCGTGCTACGGTTGGACTAATGATACACACGCAGAAGTTGAATCATTCAACTTGCTCGTGTCTATGCAGAGTTTAGCTTTATATAAGCAGTCCAACCCACCGCAAATCCATCATTTATGACAACCGTTGCATGGCACGAACCATTGTTTATGACCTAAGAACTTCTCAAAATGCTATTGGAATTAAATGGTTGGGTACATAGTTTCCAGTTTATTTTTCAAATTTTTTTTTTCTCTACTTTCCATTATGTACGTGGCACACCATTCCAAAGCCTTCAATTGTTTTCAGCATCATGTGGTGATTTGAATCATTCTGACATCTAGTCAACAGATCTTTGCAAATATTTAAGCATTTGTTTATGATGAGACTTTTTAAAGTATTTTTGGTGGCTTTTTCCGGTCAAAATCCGGTAGCAATTTATTGAAATCCCAAGTTTGATAGCTATTTTTTGCACAATCAAAGAGTCCCAGGGTTTTTCAAGGTGCTGAATCTAAATATGCAGTGAAAAAACCATTTTAACTGCAACAAATCAAGATTTAACCTCAATTTCTTCCGCCGGATTCTGTCACCAAAATCTCCAAAAAATCGCATTATAGACCACTCCTTTATTTAATATTAACACTTCGTCGGCGATGAATTAATATTTACAATTCGTTCACATTCGTTCTCTTTAAAGATTTATTATTTACAAATTGTTCATTCCGTTGCAATGTAGTTATCACCTGAAGCGCCTAGAGTTTTCATTCAGAGAGCTGTCTGCCACCGTAGCAGAAGTCAGTTTTCCTTTAACAATACCTTAAACGGATCTTGGATGTATCATTTTTCTTGATAACAATATAAAATTATTAACAAATCGTTTATGTTGGAATTTAATTCCAACTGCATCACATAAATACTGAACCGAAATCTGATCTTCAGCAATTAATTTCAGATTGTTCGGTGCTTCAAAAATCCACTGATATTTTTTAGAATTAAATCCCCTGCAGACAGCCGTCTTATTTTTGCTGAAAAGTCATCACCGCCTTTTGAAATAAATACAAAGATAAATATCAGCAGATATTTTACTTAGTTTATTGTTTAATCAGATTTTTATTTTCCTATAAATGTAATGCACAACAGTCCTGTTTTTCTTTTATGAGAAGAAGTGCAAGAGAGGCAACGTAAGCAGAAAAGAACAACAGTTCTGTTTTCTGTGATTTAGAACAGCAATCCTGTTTTGTACTTTGAGCGAAGGTTAGAAGAACAAGAGTGTGTCTCTTCTGTAAATGCACAATAGTGCTGAACCTACGATTTTCTGAGTTAGAGAAAATCGATTTCTGGAACTGAAGCGTTCCTCTTGTAACAGTTAGTTTTCTATATCAGCTTGTTTATCGCATAGAAATACAAGTTTACTGTTTTGCTGATTTTCAGTTGCTGTTACACCAAGTGTCAAAAACACTTTGTTATTTGTCTGTAAGTCTACTAGTGATTTGACGCCCTTTGATTTAGTTGTTGTAAACCAAAGCGTCAATAGTCTTAAAGTGACTTAGCGTCAAAAACAGTTTTCTGTTTTTTTCTGTGTTAACAAAAATAGAGTATTTTTCCCGTTGCTGCAACACCACGATCAGCGTTGCTACAACACCAATTCCTGTTGCTGCAACACCAAGTCCAGAAAACAAAATTATGAGTTTTTTGTGCTGAAACAGAACAGTTTTGTGTTGTCTGTTTGTTAAGGAATTTAGCAGAAAATTCCACCATAATATCAGAGCATTGTTCTCTGATCTTTTGTGTTATGGAATTCACCATAAAATTCCAACATGGTATCAGAGCTAGTCTAGGCACTCAGTGAGTCAAAAACAGAGTTTGTTTTTCACTGTAGGAGCTGTAAGAAGTTTAAAGAGCAAATTTTTCCAGCAGAGAAAGTTTTTGCCTGTTTTTAATTTTACAGTCAGTATCTCTTCTTTACCTATACAGAGTTAAGATGGCAGATGCTGCAACAGGTTTGAAAAATTCCCAACTGCCACAGTTCAATGGGAAAAATCACAGTGATTGGTCCATAAAAATGAAAGCATTGTTTGCTTCTCAAGGACTATGGGAGCTGGTTGAAACTGGCTATGCTGAACCTGCAGATGCAACACCATTGGCTGCTTTGACAGATAGTAGCAGAAAGAGACCAGTTGAAGAACGACAAGAAGAAGGATGCCAAAGCCCTCTTTTTCCTCTTCCAATCAGTACATGAAAGTGTCTTTCCACGGATTGCAGCAGCAACAAAAACCAAAGAGGCATGG
>APFE031302854.1:52547-168746 GCA_000404065.3 Pinus taeda
CTTTGAAACACTCAGCATGAAGGAATCTAATACAATAGATTCATTCTTCACTCAGGTTATTGGGTTGATAACCCAGATTAGATCTCATGGTGAAATCCTTGAAGAAAGAAGGATCATAGAGAAGATCTTGAGAAGTTTACCCTCAAGGTTTGAAGCTGTTGTGGTAGCAATAGAAGAAACAAAAGATCTCTCACAGTTCACGGTAGATGAACTCAGTGCTTCTCTTATGTCTCATGAACATAGACTGAGTAGAGGAACAGATTCCTCTTTTGAGCAAGCATTCAAGGCTCAGATGTCTTTCAGCCAAAGAAGAGGTAGAGGCAGAGCAAATAACAGAGGTCGTGGAAGAAGCCAAAACAGAGATAGATATTATCCTGCAACCACAAGCAGAAGGAGCTGCAATCAAAACCAAGATGAAGGTTCAAGCAAACAGCAAGCTCATGGACAAAGGTATGACAAATCCCAAGTCCAATGTCATTATTATAAGAAATATGGGCACTATGCCAATGAATGTAGGAAAAAACAAAATGACATGAACAGTAGGCAGAATGTTAATTTTGCAAATGAAGAAAATAAGAATCCAAAGAATGTGCTATTAACATGTAACATAGCACAAGACAAATAAGAAGATGTTTGGTTCTTAAACTCAGGTTGTAGTAATCACATGACTGGAAATATTGCAATGTTTGCCAATCTGGATGAAGATGTTAAATTTGAGGTAACAACAGGAACTGATAGTAAGATAGTTGTCAAGGGTAAAGGCAGCGTCAGTATCCGTGCAAGAAATGGAGAAAAGATGATTGTGCCAGATGTATACTATGTACCTGGCTTGAAATGTAATCTTTTGAGCATTGGGCAGCTCATTGACAAAGGTTACAACGTGTTCTTCAAAGATGATATGCGTACAATCAGAGATATACCTCCAAGTAAGAAGATCATTGCACAGGTGCAGATGACCAGCAATAGAATGTTTCCTCTCAAACTCAGGGCAGATTTGAAGGAAGGAAGAACTATTGCAGCTGTAACATAAGAAGTCTTTCAGGAACAAGTGAAAGATGAGAATTGGTTATGGCACTTGAGATTTGGACATCTCAATTTCGGAGGCTTGAATTTGTTGCACAGAAAGAGAATGGTAAAAGGATTGTCGTTGATTGAAAAGCCGGACAGCCTTTGTGAAGGCTGTATATTGGGCAAGCAACAAAAAGAAAGCTTTCCAGCAGGAAAGAGTATAAGGGCAAAAGCACCCTTGGAAATTGTTCACTCCGATGTGTGTGGACCGATGCAAGTACCATCACTTGGCGGAAATAGATATGTTTTAACTTTTATTGATGATTACACCAGAAAGACATGGGTGTATATGCTGAAATAGAAGAGTGAAGTGTTTGAGAAATTCTGCCACTTCAAAACTCTTGTTGAGAAACAGTGTGGGCATTACATCAAAGTGCTCAGAAAAGATAGAGGAGGAGAATACATCTCCCAAGACTTTCTGCGTTTTTGCAGAGAGAATGGCATACAAAAGCAGTTTACAGCAAGGCATACACCTCAGCAAAATGGTGTTGCTAAAAGAAAGAATAGGACCATTCTTGACATGGCCAGAAGTATGCTGAAGGCAAAACACTTGCCTCATGAGTATTGGGTAGAAGCTGTCACTTGCGCAGTTTATATCTTGAATAGATGCCCATCTAAAGCTGTCATGAACAGCATACCAGAAGAAGCATGGAGTGGTCAAAAGCAAACTGTCACTCACATGAGAGTATTCGGTTGTGTGGCTTATGCACATGTACCGGATCAGCTAAGGAGAAATCTTGATAGTAAGGGGGAGAAGTGTGTGTTTGTTGGCTATTGTGATGAGTCAAAAGCATACAAACTATATAATCCATCCACTAAGAAATTGATAATCAGCAGGGATGTGCAGTTCATTGAAGATGAAGCTTGGGATGGAAGCTTAGAAATAACAGAGAATGTGAAGACAATTGTGTCTCATGAAGAAGAACAGGAAGAGACAGCAGCAAATAATCCTTCCTTGGTGGTTCCTCCTCCACCACAGCTAATTCAACAATCCACACCACAAGCTGGAATTCGAACAGCCTTAAGAAGTCAAGGCAGTGCTTCTTCAAGCACACCACAGGGATCTGAAATACCCTCAAGTTCGGATGGAACTTCCAGCACACCAAGAAGACCAAGATTCAGAAATCTGAATGAGATTTATGAACAAGGAGAGGTAAGTACCAATACCGGTCCGAATTCATTATTCGCTTTATATTGTCATGTTGATGACCCAGTTCATTTTGAAGATGCTGTAAATGAAGATAAATGGATTGAAGCAATGAATGAAGAAATTGGTGCAATTGAAAAGAGTAAAACATGGGAGTTAGTGGACCTCCCTGAAGGCAAAAAGGCCATTGGAGTTAAGTGGATCTATAAGACCAAAAGCAATGTTGAAGGCAAGATTGACAAGCACAAAGCAAGACTTGTTGTGAAAGGTTACAAGCAGCAACAAGGCAGAGACTATGATGAAACCTTTGCACCAGTAGCAAGGATGGAAACAGTCAGAACAGTGTTGTCTATTGCAGCACAACATAAATGGAAGATTTATCAGATGGATTTTAAATCTGCATTCCTGAATGGAGTGTTGAAAGAACAGGTTTATGTTGAACAGCCTCCAGGTTATGAAGTTGATGGCCAAGAGCATAAAGTTTGCAAACTGAAGAAGGCTCTTTATGGGCTGAAGCAAGCTCCAAGAGCATGGTACAGCAGAATAGATGCATATCTGATTGAGAATGGGTTTGATAAGTGTGATGGTGAATCCACACTCTACATAAAGGATAATGACGGTAAGATTATTATTGTTGTTTTATATGTAGATGATTTGATTTTTACTAGCAATGATGCTTCTCTCATTTCTGATTTTAAAGCAGTCATGAAAAGTGAATTTGAAATGACTGACTTAGGTTTCTTAAGATATTTTCTTGGAATTGAAGTAGACCAAAGTGAAAATGGTGTTTTCATTTCTCAAGATAAATATGTAGAAGCAGTGTTGAAGAGATTTAACATGCAGAACAGCAAGGCAGCTGTGACTCCAACTGTAATGGGGCTGAAATTGACCAAAGAAGACAGCAGCAAGGATTTTGATCCAAAATTGTACAAGAGCATAGTTGGCAGCCTTATGTACTTGACTGCAACTAGACTAGACATTATGCATGCTGTGAGTTTAACCTCCAGATTTATGGAAAGACCGAAAGAGATTCATTGGCAGGCAGTCAAGAGGATTCTAAGGTATGTGAATGGAACGAAGTGGTTTGGTATTTTATACTCCTCTTCTAAAAGTTTCATGTTGACAGGTTACACGGACAGTGATTGGGCTCGAAGTGTTGATGATAGGAAAAGCACATCAGGATATGTGTTTCATATGGGATCAGGAGCCATCTCATGGGCTTCTAAGAAGCAACGAGTTATGGCTTTATCAACAGCAGAGGCAGAGTATGTGGCAGCAACAACAGCAGCATGCCAAGCAGTGTGGCTGAGAAGTGTTCTCAGAGATTTGTGTCATCAACAGGAAAATGGCATAACCATTTACTGTGACAATAGCTCAGCAATAGCTTTGTCTAAAAACTCTGTTTTTCATAAAAGAACAAAGCACATAGATACCAAATTTCACTTCATACGTGAATTGGTTAACAATGGTGAGATTGTTTTGTAGCACTGCAGAACAGGGGATCAGCTTGCTGACATCTTGACAAAACCATTGCCAAAGAAAGTTTTTGATCATTTCAGAAAATGCCTGGGTATGTAGCAGTTGAAATTAAGGGGGAGTGTTGGAATTTAATTCCAACTGCATCACATAAATACTGAACCGAAATCTGATCTTCAGTAATTAATTTCAGATTATTCGGTGCCACAAAAATCCACTGATATTTTTCAGAATTAAATCCCCTGCAGACAGCCGTCTTATTTTTGCTGAAAAGTCATCACCGCCTTCTGAAATAAATACAAAGATAAATATCAGCAGATATTTTACTTAGTTTATTGTTTAATCAGATTTTTATTTTCCCATAAATGTAACGCACAGCAGTCCTGTTTTTTTTATGAGAAGAAGTGCAAGAGAGGCAGCGTAAGCAGAAAAGAACAGCAGTTCTGTTTTCTGTGATTTAGAACAGCAATCCTGTTTTGTACTTTGAGCGAAGGTTAGAAGAACAAGAGTGTGTCTCTTCTGTAAATGCACAACAGTGCTGAACCTGCGATTTTCTGAGTTAGAGAAAATCGATTTCTGGAACTGAAGCGTTCCTCTTGTAACAGTTAGTTTTCTGTGTGAGCTTGTTTATCGCTTAGAAATACAAGTTTACTGTTTTGCTGATTTTCAGTTGTTGTTACACCAAGTGTCAAAAACACTTTGTTATTTGTTTGTAAGTCTACTAGTGATTTGATGCCCTTTGATTTAGTTGTTGTAACACCAAAGCGTCAATTGTCTTAAAGTGACTTAGCGTCAAAAACAGTTTTCTGTTTTTTTTTTGTGTTAACAAAAACAGAGTATTTTTCCCATTGCTGCAACACCGATTCATGTTGCTGCAACACCAAGTCCAGAAAACAAAATTATCAGTTTTTTGTGCTGAAACAGAACAATTTTGTGTTGTCTGTTTGTTAAGGAATTTAGCAAAATTCCACCATAATATCATAGCATTGTTCTCTGATCTTTTGTGTTATGGAATTCACCATAAAATTCCAACACTTTATGCTTTTTGAGTTATAGATTGTTTATATATCACGTGGTATTTTACCAATTATGAAGCGATATCTTCGTGCATCCACATTACATATTGCTTATCCCAAGTATCTTGGAATCTGATTGTGATGAGAGGGGTGAAACAATTGACCGATTAAATTTTGGGATATTTTTTAAATTTGCAATCCAAACAAAGTTGGGTTTGTAGTATGTGAGGACATTAATAAGCAGCACCAAGATCTGTGACATAAAGTTGAGTTTACAGTGTGAAGACATTAGTAAGGAGCACCAACATTTGTGACAGAAGAACAATAAGAATTATTTATGGTAGCCATCATTGATTTTTTTTATAAAATCCATTGGTTTCTTTTATAAAACTATCTTACATGGAATTTCAGATTTATTCAGCTTGTAAGCTCCAAATTTGATGATAGTTAGATGATGGTTATTTGTTTTCAGGTTTGTTTAATTTTTATTAAATAAGTAGGTATCAAATAATTTTCTTTTGTTTCCTGGAAACTTCAGATTGCAACATCTTATTAAGAGCATTCATACTATACTTTCTTTTGTTATGTGCAACTTTCAGATAATAGCATTTATACCTAACCTAAGAGAATTGTCGTTAAGTGAAAGAGGCCTATTTTACTGGGAATTCAGCACCATTTTGATCTTAAACTTTTTTTATGTTCCAACTTTAGAATAAAATTAAAAACCTACACTACAAATAAAGCATATGAAAAGAATTAAATATAATTCTATCATTATAAATATAATTACAACAGTTGTTAATGAGAAATGAAAAGAATTAAATATAATTATGAACATTATAAATATAAGATAAACAAAAAAAGAACCCACTGTAACAGAAGCTGGTTTTCTTTAAAAAAAATCTTTAGTACTTTTCTAGATAACAAAATAAAATTATAAAAAAATAAACGTTTTTCCTTTTTGAGTTCTACATTGATTTTACCTTATCAACTTCCCTTTGAACAATTGTAAAGTGATATCTTCCTCCATCCAAGCTACAGTATGAATATAGGTCAATCTGCAGTGAAGCAGCTAGTGCGAGAGCATGAATCGACCACAACAGGATCTTTGCCGGAAGAACAGTAGGAATTTCTCATGCCAAACATCATTGACTTCTTTTATAAAAGATATTTTTCTATGCAGGATTGGAATTTTAAATTTGTTTTGTTTGTGAAGTCAAAATTTGATGAGGGTTATTTATTTTAATGTTTTATGCTATGTCAAATTATTTAGGGTTATTTCATTTAATGTTTTATGCTATGTCAAATTATTTTCTATATAGATAGATGAATGTTTAATTATTAAGTTTCAGATAACAGCATCCCATACACTAAATATAATTGTGACAAAGTAGACGACTCTCATTTTGCTGGGGACCACTGCTTTGAACATAAAAATTTCCAAAATTGCAGCCTTACAATAACGTTAAGAAACTCAAACTCAATGAAAATGAAACATAAGAATCTAATTAAATATAGTTGAATATCTGCTAATGAGAAATTCAAACAATAAACAAAAGCAGAAACCACTGTAGCGGAAGCCATTTCATTAAAAAAGAAATTAAGGTTTCGACAGAACCTTGATGTAACATTTTTCTTGATCACGAAGAAACCATTTCCTTTAAAAAACTTTAAAGTTTCAGGAGATCCTTGATGTAACATTTTTCTTGTTAACCATTTAAAACTAAAGCTTGCCCCTCTCATTAAGTTCTAGACTGATTTTATGTTATCAACTGCCGTTTGAAAGAATTATAAAGCGATATTTTCGTCCATCCACGCTGCAGTCTGAATATAGGTCAACCAGCGGTAAAGGTCATCCGAGAGAATAATCGACCCCACCAGGATCTGTGGCGGAACAGGATTGGGATTTCTGCATGCGAAGCGCCATTGACTTATTCAATACGTAATGTAATGAACATTTAAACTCTTAAGAATTCTTTCGACTAAATGTCATTAATGTCGTTGACCTTGTTATCTGGCGAACCATTAATGGACAGTGATATGTGCATGTATGTATGGACATGTATGTGCATGTTTAAAATACAAAAAATAAAAGTCAAATGCTCGAAGGTTGACACTGTACACGATGGTCGGAAGTATTCCAACTGAAAATGATGACGTTTACTGCCATTGTCAACTTTGGAGGTATGGTGAACAGTGTACGTATCGTGAACAGTGTAGATCGTTTTTGTTGTTAGCTGGTTGAACTTTTTCAAATGAAAGAAACTTAAGTGATGGAAATTTTCTTTCATGGGCGGTAAAAACCTTTTCAAATGAAGAAAGTCCACGGTGGAAAAAGCATGGCCAGAGAAAATCAAATTCTTTTTATTTCTAAATTTTTTAATATTTAATAAGAATTTATTTGGAACTTTATTTTTTTATTAGCGGTGCAACCACATTTTCATATGTGCTTGATAGATGTATATCAATTATATTTATAAATTTACATTAATATAAGTTTATATGAATATCCATAAACAATAATATGCATTTATATATTGAAATGTATATTATTGTGCATAATGGTTTATGAATTTATTGAAATGTAAACAACATCATAATATCTACTGCGACATTATCCATTAATAAATGTACACTAATAAATTTATATTTACTAATGCTGTTAATAAATGTACATTAATATATGATGATATACATTACCATGATGAACTATAAATATTAATACTAAAAACCCAATGAACTATAAATCCAACCTTAAGTATTAATTGCAAAGCTTATGAAAATAAATATACCCTACTAATATGAACCCAATGGATAATAAACTGAAACCATTAATAAACACAAGGGAAAATAAACCCAAGGATTAATACTAAAAACACAAAGGAGTAAAACCCAAAAGGAACAATATTAAACCTAGGGATGAATATTAATTGCAAACCTTATGAATAATAATACACCTTAGTAATATGAACCCTTAGATTAATAAACCCAAGAAATTGAGAAGGGGAAGGGAATATTAATAAATCATAGTGATGTAAACCTAACATTAACAAATCCAAGGAATTGATTTTATAAACCGAAAGGAACAATAACCGTGAGGGAGTTATTTTTATAAACCCAAGGTATAGAAGCTCAAAGATAATTTTTTTATCCGCTAGAAAAAAACATGCTTAACCAACTGTTACCATGGCTAATTGCATTAATAAGAAAAACCCAATGAACTATAAAACCACCCAATGAACTATAAACCCAAGCGGATAGCATTGAACCATAGGGATGAGAATTCTTTCCAATCCCTCTAAAAAATATTAAACCCAATATATTAAAGCCAAATACCTAAAAAGGTATAAACCCAAGCGAGTAATATTCAACCCTTCGTATGAATTTTAATTGCAAATGCTATGAATAATATGAAGTCCTGGATGAAAAAACCCAATGAATTGAGAAATGGGACAAAATAAAAATAAAGCTTAGGAATATGAACCATAACATTAATAAACTGAAGGAATTAATATTATAAACCAAAATGAACAATAAACCCAAGCGATATAAAGCTATAAGCCCAAGGTATGGAAACTCAAAGATAAATATTTAATACTACTAAAATCCCAATTAGCAATGGACTATAAATCCAAGTGAAAATACTGAACTATACAGATGAGTAGTAATTGCAAACCAGATGAACAATACAATAACCTTCATATATTAACCCAAGGGATAATAAACCCAATGCATTAATAAACCGAAGGGAAAATAAACCCATGGAATAATAAACAAATGGATTAAAACTAAAAACCCAAAGAACTATAAACCCAAGGTATAAAAACCCAAAGATAAATATTTTACCCTAAAAAAAAATATGCTTTACTTATGTTGACGATTGCTGATTTCATTACTACTAAAGACCCAATAGACTATAAACCCAAGGGATAATATTCAACCATAGGAATGAGTATTAATTGAAAATGATATAAACAATACTATACCCTACAAATATGAATGAAATGGATAATAAAATCAATGCATTAATAAACCCAATGAAAATTAAACCCATGGAATAATAAACCCAATGTATTAAAACAAAACACCCAAAGAAGGATAAACCCAAGGAACAATATTTAACTGTAGGATGAATTAAACTAATGGTTATATACAAAAACCCCAAAGGATTATAAACCCAACGGAATAATATTAATCGAAGGGATTAATATTAACCAACAACATAATAAACGCAATGGAATAATATTAAAAACACAAAAGAATTTAAAGGTAAGGGAGTAATATTAAACCCTGGTATTCAATATTAATTGGAAACCTTATGAACAATATTATACCCTCGGAACATGAACACAAGTGATAATATTGCCATGGATTAATAAACCCAATGGTAAATAAACTCAAGGATTGATAGATCCAATAGACTAAAACTAAAAACCTAAGGAATTGTAAACCCAATAGAACAATATTAAATCTTGTGGATGAATAATAATTGCAAACCCTATGATAATTATTTTAACCCCTAATATGAAGTTAGAATTGAACATGATCATACATTGAAGTCCAAAATCCAAACAATTAGTTTCAACGTAATTCAAATTAAACATGATCATACATTGAAGTCCAAAATCTTTCTCAACCTAATTGGAATATAGAGCATATGTGCATCTTTTGGATTTAGATTTATTAAACCCTTCTGTTTATAATATTAACAATATGTTTGATTAGAGAATATGAAGTTAGAATTGAACATGATCATATTTTGAAGTCCAAAATCCAAACAATTATTCTCAAAGTAATTCAAATTAAACATGATCATACATTGAAGTCCAAAATCCAAACAGTTTTTCTGAACCTAATTGAAATATAGACCATATCTGTGTTTTTTGGATTTAGATCACTTAGGTTGATTAATCACTTGAGTTTATAATATTAATAATATGTTAGATTTATAAATCTGATAGATCTACAATATCAAAAATCTTTTTTATTTATTATATTATTAATAATATCAATAATATTATCATATAATTATAATATAAAATATTTTTTTTAAATATTATTATAATTATTATCATAAATAAATAATAATATTATTATTAAAATAATATATGTACTACTATCCATATCAATATTGATATTAAATCTATATCATTGCTACATGTAATTGACGTAAGTCTATCTGTTTATATCAGTCACAATTATTAATGTAGATAATATTTAAAATAAGTATTAATAATATTTTTTAATATTAAATTTTTATTATATAAATATCTTTATTAATAGACCAAACATTAATAAA
This sequence comes from Pinus taeda, assembly GCA_000404065.3. NCBI lineage: Eukaryota > Viridiplantae > Streptophyta > Pinopsida > Pinales > Pinaceae > Pinus > Pinus taeda. Next base: position 62,554 of record APFE031302854.1, read on the forward strand.
TAAAGTTTTAATTAATATAACATAATTAATACTCGATTCTTAGCTCGAAAAACACTAATAAGATTGATTTATAAATTAAAAAAGGTGAAGACTAAAAATTACGACTTTATATGTTCTTAACTAATCGAATTTAAAATCTTTAAAAGGAAAAGTAAATTTGTTTTATTGTAGATTATTTAAAATGAAAAACACTACTGATGAAATATAAAGGCTGGTTTTATACTAAGTGAATTTAAAATCTTAAAAAGGAAAAGTAGATTTTTTTTTTTTTTATCGTAGTTTATTTAAAATGAAAAACGATTCTTAGCTCGAAAAACACTAATAGATTGATTTATAAATTAAAAAAGGTGAAGACTAAAAATTACGACTTTATATGTTCTTAACTAATCGAATTTAAAATCTTTAAAAGGAAAAGTAAATTTGTTTTATTGTAGATTATTTAAAATGAAAAACACTACTGATGAAATATAAAGGCTGGTTTTATACTAAGTGAATTTAAAATCTTAAAAAGGAAAAGTAGATTTTTTTTTTTTTTATCGTAGTATCGTAGTTTATTTAAAATGAAGAACACTACTGATGAAATATAAAGACTGATTTTATCAATTAAAAAAAATAAACGCTAAAAATTAAGACTTTGTATACTCTTAAATAATTGAATTTAAAAAAGGAAAAAAGTGTTTTTTTTAAATTGTAGTTTCATTAAAATGAAATTACATATTTTGTTATTATACCTTATTTAAAACAAATTTCTCAATAGTATAGAATCTCTAACCAAAACACCGAAAGAACAGGAGAGACAATCTTCCAGGATTCATAGAAATGTAACAATGCACTTCACTTTACAAATATATCATTTTAAAACTAGCTATTTTAAAACTTTACAAATGCACAGTGTAATTAAAAAACATATGAGTTTATAAATTACTGAGATTTGCTTCATTAGAATTTGTCCATGCCACAAGTATAAATGTAAATAAAATGATGATTGTCATTTGGAGAGGAAATAAAACAGTAAGGCGATTGTTTATTTTTCAGATAACTTTACAGAACATATCATTTCCTATTAATATCAATACAGAGGGAAAAACGAAAAAAAAAAAAAAAACCAATTTCTTAAAAGAGTTCACGGCAAACCCACAGAAGTCATGCATCCTCTAGCAGCTTTTTGATGACCTCAAAAATTAAAACAATAACAATATCCCTAAATGTAATCCTTCCAGAGGTCGATTTCTTGTCTGAAAGAATGACCTCAAATAAAAGAGTTGAAGTGTGGAACCATGGGCAATGGAAAAACAATTAATCTGCAAAACCTTTTAAAATAGTAATGCATCTTGGTGTATTGAAATTTTGGCCAAGCACCATGAAACTATGAGTGTAACGGGTTATACTTTAACACTTGACTGAAGATCAACTTTAATCTTGCAATAAACTCATGAATATTTGCTGGAAAAACAATTAATCTGCTAAACTTTTTAAAATAATAATGCATATTCGTGTATTAAAATTTTCGCCAAGCACCATGAGACTATGAGTGTTATGGGCTATACTTAAACGCTCGAGTGAAGATCAACGTTAATCTTGCAATAAGCTCATGAATGTTTGTTTTATCAATAAGCATTTATATTTATTTGTATGTTCGAGACCAATGGAGTAGTTTTATTTGTATGTTCAAGACCAATGCAGTATTTCAAAGTTTTGTCGTCACATGATAATCCCTAAATTCAGATTTTGATAACAAATCATTAAAATCACGAGATTACAAACCGTCAAACTCACTAGATCACTTTTCAAAGTGGATAAGCCGATTGAGGTCTATACTAATGGAATAAGAGTATAAAGAAGAGCTCTATCAAATTGTGAACGACAATTGGGGGACTCGACAAATTTATTTTTCCCACACAAGCGCTCCAACCCTGTTAGGAATCTGGCCTTTTGGGAACAATACTTTGTTTTGCATAGGATTTTAACACACTGAAGCTAAAAATTGTTTCCAGAGAAGAGAGTTTCAGTAAAACACATAAAAACTTGTATTCATTAAAAGCATGTTCTTACAAAAGATTGGTATTTCTCTAATCCCTCATGAAAGTTCCACACAAAAAAAAAACTTGTGCATTACAAAGAGAAAATTACGTTCACTTTTGTGTATTTTTCGCATAGGTGCTGCTGCGTTCTACACACATTTATAAAAAAAAACATAACAATGCATATGTGAATAATAAAAAACAATAAAATTAAAATATTATCAACTTTTACCAACCGGCATTAAATTACATTTATTGTTTTACTCACAAAACTAGTGGTAAATGAAACTTTTACTTCACGTCAAATCCATATGGTGGAGGCGTGTATATCGAACCATGATTTCAATTGGACGGTTGAGATTGGTTTTAAAACAAAAACTGAGATATGCAATTTGCGATGAGATCGCATCGCAGAATCGCAATCTGAAAAAGACACAGGGCGGAGCATTATCATATGGGTGCAATATGCGATTTGCAATTGATCGCATCACAACATCGCAATAGGGAGAAATCTCACGATGTAGCGAAGGGGAACACACCATGCATGCGATTTGCAATATGCAATTAGATCGCATCGCAAAGGTAAAACTGTTTGCAGTCGTTGTCGGTGCACATCAGTTGAAATTAACATTTTAACACTCCCCTTTAATTTCAACTCTTGGGTTATCAGTCATACCGAGACATTTCCTCAAAAATTCAAACTTTTCTGCCCCAATGGTTTAGTTAGAATATCTGCAACCTCCTCCTCAGTTCTGCAGTGTTTCAAAACAATTTCTCCATTGTTTACCAATTCCTTGATGTAATGAAATTTTGGGTCAATATGTTTCGTTCTCTTATGAAACACAGGATTCTTAGATAATGAAATAGCTGAGATATTGTTACAAAAATCATCGTTCTTTTTTTTTGCTCTTGACATAAACTCCTTAACATCCTTCTCATCCAAACTATTTGACATGTTGTTGTTGTAGCTGCCACGGATTCTGCCTCTGCTGTAGACAGCGCTACAATAGGCTGCTTTTTAGAAGCCCGTGAAATAGCTCTTGAACCCATGTGAAAAACATAACCAGATGTGCTTTTCCGATCATCTACACTTCCAGCCCAATCACTATGAGTGTATCCAATTAAATTTGAACATTCTGAAAGAGTATATAAAATGCCAAACCTTTTTGTACCTTTAACATACCTCAGAATTCTTTTTGTTGCGTGCCAATGTGCTTCTTTTGGCCTCTCCATGAATTTGGAAATTAAACTAACAACATGCATTATATCCGGCCTAGTTGCAGTCAAATACATGAGCCTACCAACTATGCTCTTGTACAAACTAGGATCAAAATCCTTGCTGCCGTCCTCTTTGCTGAGTTTTAATCCTATCACTATGGGAGTGATTGCTGCTTTGCTCTCTTGCATATTAAATATTTCCAACACTTCATTAACATATTTCTCTTGTGAGATAAAAATCCCATTTCCATTTTGTTCTACTTCTATTCCTAAGAAGTATCTTAGCAAACCCATGTCAGTCATTTCAAATTCTTCCTTCATGACTATTTTCAAATTCTCAATAAGATAATCATCATTACCTGTGAAAATAACATCATCAACATATAACGAAAAAATTAGAATTTTACCATCATTTTCTTTGATGTAGAGGGTGGGTTCCCCCTCACACTTTCCAAATCCATTTTCCAGTAAATAGGAATCTATCCTATTGTACCACGCTCTTGGTGCTTGCTTCAACCCATAAAGAGTTTTCTTTAATCTGCACAACTTATGCTCTTGGCCTTTTTTTTCATAGCTTGGAGGTTGTTTAATGTAAACCTCTTCCATTAACACTCCATTTGGGAATGCTAACCTCACGTCCATTTGGTAAACTTTCCACTTGTTTTGTGCTGCTATGGGTAACACTGCTATCATGGTTTCCATTCTAGCAACTGGTGCGAAAGTTTCCTCATAATCTCTTCTATACTGCTGCTTATATTCTTTGACAAAAAGTCTTGCCTTGTGTCTTTCTATTTTTCCTTCAGCATTACTCTTGGTCTTATAGACCCATTTCACTCCAATAACTTCTTTTCGTTTTGGCAGTTCAACTAAATCCCATGTCTTGTTTCTTTCTATGGCATTGATCTCCTCATCCATAGCTTCTATCCATTTCCTATCTTTAATTTCTTCTTCGAAATGAATAGGATCATCAACATGACAATATAAAGCAAACAAAGAATTCATACCTTCATCATAAGTGTCACTTAAATTTCTAAATCTCTTACCTCTTTCATTTGGTGTACAAGTGCTTGAAGAAGCACTTGAATTTCCTCCTTGTGATGTGCTTGGAGAAGCACTTTCATTTCTCCTCAAGGGTGTCGCTTGCTGCCCTTGTGTTGGCACTATTGTTTGGGGATGTATTTCAGCCATCTCCTCATCATCTTCATCATGTGACAAAGAGCTTTTAACATTCACTTTTTTCTCTATGCTTCCATCCCAAGCTTCCTCCTCAATGAACTGAACATCTCTGCTCACAAAAAACTTCTTGGTGGATGGGTTATACAATATATAAGATTTGGATTTTTCTCTGTATCCAATGAAAATACATTTCTCCCCTTTTTTGTCCAACTTCTTCCTTAGCTGATCTGGAATGTGTGCATAAGCCACACATCCAAAAACATTCATGTGGGTAACTCCTTGCTTTCTCCCACTCCATGCTTTTTTCGGCACTCTGTTCATGACTGCTTTTGTAGAGCATCTATTTAAAATGTACGCTGCATAGTGTATAACTTCAGCCCAATAATCATTTGGCAAATGCTTTGCTTTCAACATACTCCTCGCCATATCCATGATTGTCCTATTCTTCCTTTCAGCAACACCATTTTTCTGCGGAGTGTACCTGGTGGTAAATTGTTTATGAATTACATTTTCTCTACAAAAACGTAGAAATTCTTTGGAGACATACTCACCTCCTCTCTCAGTTCTTAGAACTTTGATATGCAGCACACTTTCGTTTTCTACAAGTGCTTTGAAATTGCGAAATTTTTCAAACACTTCACTTTTGTTCTTCAGGAAATAAACCCAAGTCTTTCTAGTAAAATCATCAATGAATGTTAGTATATAGAAGCTGCCTGCAAGTGACGGAGTTTGCATCGGTCCACATAAATCCGAGTGGACAATCTCTAAGGGTGCTTTTTCCCTTATGCTTTTCCCAAATGAAAAAATTTCTCTATGTTGTTTTCCCAAGATAAAACCTTCACAAAGGCTGTCTGGTTTCTCTATCAATGGTAATCCTCTTAACATTCCTTTTCTACTCAACAAGTTAAGACCTCCAAAATTGACATGTCCAAATCTCAAGTGCCACAACCAATTTTCATCCTTTGGTTCGCTTTGGAAAGCCTATTGTAGAACTGCTACAATTTCTACCCCATCTTTCAAAACTGCGTTTATCATGAGAGGGAACATCCTGTTCCTTGTCATTTTCACTTCAGAAATACATAGTTTGTTGGGATTTCTATCCATGATGGTGCATACATCATTCTCAAAGAAAACATTGTACCCCTTTTGAACAAGCTGTCCAATACTTAAGAGGTTACATTTCATTCTAGGAACATAATAGACATCTACTACGATTTTTTTTCACCTATCTTTGTTAAGATATTTACCTCTCATTTTCCCATAACATAAATTTTACTATCAGTCCCAAGTGTGACTTGCAACTTCAAACTTTGATCTAACTTAGAAAACAGGGCTATGTTTCCTATCATATGGTTACTGCAACTGGAGTCTAGAAAACATCTATCATCACTCTTTGTTTCAGCTATATTACACGCTAACAACAAATTATCTTGGCTGATATTTTCTCTAGTGAGATTTGCACTATATATATTATTTATATCATGCTGCTTCTTCCTACATTCATTTTCGTAATGCCCATATCTTTTACAATAATAACATTGGTCATTGGGTTTTTCATACCTTTGTCCTTGAGCATGATGTTGTCCACTTTGTTGACTGCTCCCTTGGCCTTGGTTCTGATTTGGATTGCTGCCTCTTCCTTGAGTATTTGCTAGACTGTTTCTTCCACCTTTGTTTTGGCTTCTGCCTCTTCCTCTTTTGTTTCCTCTGCCTTGACCTCTTCCTCTTCCAAAGGACATCTGGGTGTTAAAGGCATGTTCTAGAGATGAGTTTTCATTTCAACTGAATCTTTGCTCACGTGTTATCAATGATGCATGTAGTTCATCAACTGAGAAATTTGTGAGATCTTTTGTCTCTTCTATGGTGGTAACAATCACATCGAACTTTGAGGGTAGGACCCTTAATAGTTTTTTCACAATCCTCATTTCTTCAAGAATCTCTCCATGAGACCTTATCTGTGTGACCAGACCAGTTACTTATGTGAAGAATGAGTCAATATTATCTGGCTCCTTCATGCATAGATTCTCAAAATCTCTCCTCAGCAACTGTAGTTTTGTTGTCTTCACTTTCTCCATGCCTTGATAGGCTATCTTGAGAGTTTGTCATGCTTCTTTGGATTTCTTGGCTATTGCTATCGTTGGAAGCACACTCTCATGCACTGCTTGATATAAGAAGAGGAAGGCCTTAGAATCCTTCTTCTTATATCTCTTCAATCGTTCTTTCTCTGCCTGAGTTAAATTATTAAACTCATTTTCATCTGTTGGTTCTTCATATCCATCCTCAACAAACTCCCATAAGCCTTGTGAAGCAAACAAAGCTTTCATAGTTATTGCCCAATAGTCATAGTTCTTCCCATTATATTGTGGGAGCTGGGTATTACAAATACCTATGTTAGTGCTAGTCCTAATGCTGGTGCTGGAGCCAGCCATTCTTGCACTCTAAACTATGTTTCAAACAGTTGACTGTGTATTTAAAAATAATTGACTGTTCTCAACAGCAACACAAAAAAAACTTGAAAAATACCTTTGAACCTTTCTTAACCGAGTCTTCACTCTGCTGGAGAAGCTGCTACAACAAGAAATCCTTCCTTCAGCTTCTTTGACACCTTCAAAGAGCCTAGACAAGCTCTCATACCAATGTTGGGAATTTCTGATAATTCCAAACAAAATATGAACAGAGAACAATACTTTGTTTTGCACAGGATCTTAACACATGGAAGCTAAAAATTGTTTCTAGAGAAAAGAGTTTCAGCAACACACATAAAAACTTGTACTCATTAAAAGACTGTTGTTACAAAAGATTAGTCTTCCTCTATCAGAGGGATTACACAGGAATGCTTCAGTTCCACACAAAAAAAAACTTCTTTCCACTGCTTTGCATTACAAAGAGAAAATTACATTTACACTGTTGTGTATTTTTCACATACGCGCTGCTGCGTTCTACACACACACACTCATAAAAAAAACATAACAATGCATATTAAATATACCATACTTCAGTGAATAATAAAAGACAATAAAATTAAAATCTTACCAACGTTTACCAACCCGCAGTAAATTACATTTACTATTTTACTCACAAAACTGGAAGTAAATGAAACTTTTACTTCACGTCAAGTCCATATGGTGTAGGCCTGTACATCGAACCACGATTTCAATCAGAGGGTTGAGATTGGTTTTAAAACAAAAATTGAGATATGTGATTTGCGATTAGATCGCATCGCAGAATCGCAAGCTGCGGAACACATAGGGCAGAGTGTTATCATATGGGTGCGATATGCGATTTGCGATTGATCGCATCGCAACATCGCAATCGGCAGAAATCTCAGGACGTAGCGAAGGGCATTAGGTCATGCATGCGATTTGCGATATGCAATAAGATCGCATCGCAAAGGTAAAACTATTTGTAGTTGTTGTCGCTGAACGACAATGGAAATTAGCATTTGAACATGCGCAAGTAAGAAGGGAACTCTTAGATAAATGAACTTGATAGAACAGTACTAAAAGTGTGGTTTAGCGATAATTACGGTGAGAAAGATGTCAAAATGTGTGGGATTCACTGATAATTACGGTGATAAAGATGTCAAAATGTGTGCATGCATACACCATCCAAATGAATGAGGCCAAAGAGACAAGGAATGGCATGTAATTGACGCTTTGAATCTTAACCACAAACCATAAATCAACCAACGTAATCTGTGGTCACTATTAACTTTAACCAATTCAATATAACCATAAAGGCAACATCAAAACTCTATTGATCCTTAATCTTGACCTATAGGAGATGACGAAGATAGAAAATAACTACCATGGCAGCTAATGGGAGAGGCATAAATGGAGGTACCAAATACCACACAAAAGGCCGTGAATTAATGAACATTTCTAGTGCCTATGCACCAACGTGAGAGTGACCAGCATTATGGTAGGCATGCAGAAGAGAACGACAACTAGGAGAAGGGAATATCTAACAAGCAAAACAAAAAAATGGAAGGGGTGGCTCTTTCCCTTACACTTACAATTTATATGACAATCCTTATTGTAATCATAACGGTCCACCAAGTTATATCACCAATCCGTTCATTTATTAAAAATTAAAAATTTCCCGAAACTATTTTCAAGAGATTGAAATAGGAGATAAAAATAGAGCTCTGATACCAAGATAAAAATCATACTTGAATTGAAAAGGAAGGAGGTGCAGCTCACAAGTGAGTACTACACCTGGAGACTGCACTCAAACAAAGAGAACTCTCCCCGTACACTCTACTATTCATCAAATGAGTAATTACATCATTAAGTACATTACTAGAGATATGGAAGTTGCAACCAAACTCCTAAACTCTAGGAACAAATCCTAAACTAAGGAGATACGTTACAACCTGTGTAACCATTTCTCGATTAATACAAAATAATATTAACTATTTTCAACTCCCCTCCTTAATGGAGAAAGGATTATCCTGAACTCCTGACATCCCTCTAAACAATTCAAACTTTACATGCCCAAGAGGCTTAGTAAAAAGATAACCCATGTTATCACAAGTTTTAAAATATTCAATACATATCTCTTTTGACTGTTGTTTCTCTCGAACAAAATGAGCCTGGTCTTTCCATACCTCCAATCCCAAGGAATAATGAAGATTTCCAAGATCTTTCATCTCAAACACTTGTGACATCTTCTATTTGATTTCTTCGATCATATTGTTAGCATTCCCTGTTATGATCATATCATCTACATACAAAGAAATCAAAATAATTTGCCTCTATTTATTAAACTTGGTATACAGATTTGGATCATTCAAGCTCCTATGAAAGCCATGTTGTACAAAAAATGAGTCATTTCTCTCATACGACGACCTGGGTGACTGTTTTAAACCATAAAGTGCCTTTTTCAATTTACACCCAAGATGTTCCTACCCCTTTATCACAAAACCTTCAGGCTGTACTAAATAAATTTCTTCCTTCAAGTCACCATTCAGAAATGCAGACTTAACATCTAGCTGAGGTAGCTACCATTTGTGTTTTGTTTCTAAGGAAATTAGCATTCTAATGGTGTTTAATTTGACTACAGGAGTAAAGGTGTCATCGAAATCTATTCCCTCTTGCTATGAGTAACCCTTTGCTACCAGTCTAGCTTTAAGTTTCTCTATACTCCCATGTGCATTTATTTTTGGTTTATACAGCCATTTGCATCCTATGGGGGTTTTACCTTCAGGAAATTCAACCAAATCCCAAGTATGGTTTTTATTTATTGATTCTATTTTCTCATACATTGCAGCCCTCCATGCATCAGATTTACTTGCTTCCTCATAATTTGCAGGTTCTACAATGTTTAAAATCTTTGACATTAATGCATAGTCTCTCAATTTACCAGGTAATCAAGTCTTCCTACTTGATCTCCTTGGTAGGGGACTTACCTCAAATCTTCCTATTTCAGCCTTTTCTATGCTTGCATCATTTATTACATTACCTGTTCCTTCTTCTTCTTGTTTATGCTCCTCCTCTTCATCTTCCTCACCGTTTTCTTCTATTAGCAATGGAATGTGCCAATCATTGTTAGAGTTATCATTTCGTTCTTCAAACTGTTCTAGTTCTAACATTGTAAATTCCCCAGGATTCCCAAGATTGAAAGGACCAACATTTTCGTCCTCCATAAGTCACATAAGGCCTTCAACCAGATCAAAAACGAACTGGAAACTCTGTGTCTATTTCGCATCTCCATAGACTGTTAAAGGTTCCTTGCACAAAGCCTGAGAAACAAAATTACTTACAACCCAACCATCATCAAGGCACATTCGCAGACCATATGTTTTGAAAATTCGAGCAATCCGAACCTTAACATTTGCTGAGAAAAAAAATGTGTACCTTCAATGAGCCACCACTGGGCAAGTCCGATCTGCTGCCACCAAACAGATCAGGAACTCTAATGTGCCACCACTAGGCAAATCTGATCTGCTGCCACCGAATAGATTAGAAACTCCAATGCGCCACAACCAGGCAAATCCGATCTGTTGCCATCGAACAGATCAGGAACTCCAATGCGCCACCATCGGGCAAATCCGATCTGGTGCCACCGAACAGATCAGGAATTTCAAAGATCCACCACCAGGCAAGGCCAATCTGCAAAAAAATTGCATATTTTCCAAAGAGAAAGAGGTTGGCGCTTGTCGACAGCGAAAGATCTGAGCCGAAAGCAAATTAATGCGTCTTACGACATTGGCGCGAGTAAGGCTTGATTTTCCGCGCCAATAGCACTTTCTAGCGCACTGGCGTGACTATCACTCTCAAAACCACGCCAAATGATGCGGCTGTTCCTTAATAAACCGCACCAACCCTTTGTTCCGCTCAAAAGTGGCGCGACTATTAGCGACGAAACCACGCCAACTCTTTCTTCCACTTAGAAATGATCAGTCATCTGAGACCTGTGCTACAGGTGTCACTACAGTCCACCTGATTCTATGAATGCTTCTATATACAAATTGCTTCTATGTAATCAACGATGCATCCTAAAAAAATTAAGGCTGTCCCTACTCTGTGCTTTGAAACCAAGATAAAATAGAGCTCTGATACCAAGATAAAAATCAGACTTGAATTGAAAAAGAAGGAGTTGTAGCTCACAGGTGAGTACTGCACCTGGAGACTGCACTCAAACAAAGAGAACTCTCTCCGTACGCTCTACTATTCATCAAATGAGTAATTACATCATTAAGTACATTACTAGAGATAAGGAAGTTGCAACCAATCTTCTAAACTCTAGGAATAAATCCTAAACTAAGGAGATACGTTACAACTTGGGTAACCATTTCTCCATTAATACAAAATAATATTATTTAATTTCAACTATAGGTATTGCTATAATGTTTTAAGATATTAAATCTTTACCATTTACATAATACTTATCATTGCTACTCTAATATTACTAATATAATATTTTGGAATATTAAGTTTCTATCATCTAATCATAAATTTAAAATTCTAGAAATCATATTGCAAATAAACATAACAAAAAAATATAATATGTCCATTACAACTTGATACAACAGGTTTTAAAAAAAATTAACATACCCATACACATAAGTATAGCAATAATGAAGATAATATGTCCATTACATCATGGCACATCAACAATTAGTTTTAAAAACTTGAGACATATTTATACAACATTTTCCCATGAATTTAGTTGTGGTAGGTCCGATGCAAATTTCAACCATCCGAATTTCAATCAACAGTAATTGGAGATATTTCTTATATATATAAAGAATATTTAATTGAAAACATTTATTTTACAACATATAAAGAAAGTAAACCGTGCCATGAACATATCAATGATAATCACATCTTGCACTTATCTCATAAGTATATTTGTGGAAGGCCCGTCGTCTTTTGCTATTACATAAAAATAATATCAAGAAATGGTTAGCCTGTACTACCTTGAGCTTTCCTATACATTCTTTTAATGAACTAATAGAGCCCAACTTTTGAAGTGGATGTTTCCACCTCTGTTGTGGTTGCTTCTTTCGACCCAAACATCCACTTGAATGGACATCCATCATCATAGAGCTGATTCAATGTCCTCTTCTCCACAAGGCGCTAAATCCGATTCAGTGACTCTTTCACAGTATCATCAGTGATGTTGGCAAAACAGAACCTCAACCACCCAGGCTCACTGCAGTGGCAAGAAGAACCCGAAGAAAAATTCAACCCAATCTCTTTTAAAATTACCTTCTAGAGTCTAATCTCTCCTCCTTCGTTACGATCACAGAAGATGTCTGAGATCCACCCAGTAGAACAAACCCGCTTTGCTATTTAGGAAAGTGATGCCAGCCACACGCAGTCCAGAGATGAACATTTCGTGTCTTTTCCGTAACCTCTTACTATTCTCTGCTAAATAATTTCTTAGAAATTCCATGTCACAGAGCATTGAAGCAATCAGTTGTTGTGTTTGTGAAGAAACCAACGAAAAACTGGACATTCTGCGAGCAACGGTAATGACTGTGCCGTTGTAGGAGTAAATGGCTCTAACTCGGAAGCCCGGTAGTCCTAGGGCTTTCGAAAGACTGTAAACAATATGAACATGCTCAGTCTGATAAATTTTATCAGTGGCCAAAATCTCTGCAATGCTTCTGAACTTTGGAGATGCAAAGACTGATACTGAATAGATCTCGTCGCAGACAAGATGAATGTTCTTCTCTGACACAAAACCAAGCAGCTTTGTTATAGTGGTAGCGTCCATAGTTGTTCCTAATGGATTTGAAGTGTTTGTTATTAAAAGACCCTTGAATTGTATATTTCGAACCCTGCCTTTACGACAGGCCACTTCAAGTGCAGGTATAGTTATCTAAAAATCATCATGGCTACTACAGTGTACGGGTATGAGCTGCACCCCTGTGCGCAATCTGAGATCTCTATCAAAACTGCAGTAACGAAAGACTCAGTCAATTGCAGCTTCATTTGAGAAGCAGAGGTTAACTATGTGATGATATATTTAGATTAAAATATTCTAAATAGCAAGACCAAACCATAGCATTAGATTCGAGGATGTACATATTGGCAGTTGCTAATCTAGTCACTCTTTCTAAGGTAGAAACATTATTTCGTGGGGACAAAGGAATGAATTTTATTTTGATGGTAGATTAAGAGAATCTTTTGGAATTTAGAATTAGGTTAAGTTATTTGTAGTTTAGTTCAGTTCTTTGACTTCAATTGACCTCCCTCTTGGGGTCCCATCCATTCTAGAATATTTTTGAAATCCTCAATTCAGTAAAGCTTAGAGTACTAAAAAAAATTAGATTCTTTCCTTAACAGTAGACCTACTAGCTTCTTAGATAGTCTACTAATTGATGCTTTAGAATTGGAAGGACGAGAGTGAGGTCAAAAAAATCATTTAAGGCCTCTCATGAATATTCTCAAATTTACTCCAAATCAACCATCTACATAAGGATCATTGTCTGTGTAGGATTCCAATGTATTCATGGAATTCACAATCTAGATAAAGATAGTTATCTACCCTATGAGAGATATGACGAAGGGAACGTCAATTAGTTCACGCAGCTTGGAGTTACTATAATCATTATTCATTAACAATATATAGAAATTAGTTTACCTTGGGTAATATGCCGTTGGTAATAGAAAGGCTTCTACAGGATCAGCCAGACAGAATGTCAGCACCTCATGGGCTGCAATTGCTCCTGTAGTGAGAACAATTCTATATCTTTCAAACTTCGCTTTTATTCCTCCAGTTTCTTCCATAAACTTCGCAATTGCCTGTTTCAACCATTCCTCATTTTACATAGATAATGTCAATTACAACGTTCGGTTTATAATTACCAGTAAAAGAAATTCAAGTTTTTAGACAACATGACAAGATTGTAAGTTACAATATTCTACCTTTATGCAATCAGGGAGGCCATGGTAATCTTGATAGAGAGGGATTCCCTTAAACCTTGAGAGGCCCTCCTCCGCAAAAATCGATGCCCTTGGATGCACAGGTAGCCAACTTTCTAGCAAATCAAATGACAATTGTGTTAAGATTTTCTGTTTAATTAAATTGGGAAAAAATCTCATGTAGGTGACAACAATAATATTTGTTGCTATATTAGCTCCATTTTGTTGAGGAGGAGTTATTGCATCCTATATTTGTTGTGAGAGAATTTATGATTCAGTTTTATACTCCTAGCTATAAAAATATAAGCCCGTACAGGATATTGGTATGGTAGAGAGTGTGTGAGGAAATAAATTGGTATAATTGCCTGTTGAATAATAAGATTGCCGATGTCGCTGTTTTGGTGGATGTAGCCCAGATTGGTTGGGTGAACCACGTTAAATCCTTGTGTTATATTTTATGATTTTATGTGTTGTGTATGCCTTTTAAATTTCCGCTGTGCATTGTTTTCTCCAACAATTGGTATCAGAGCATGTTGTGGAGTTGGTACGTGTGACAGAGGCACCAAGTCTGCTATGGAAGGTGGAGCTTTTTCGTTGTCATGGTTTCGTCAGGAAACGTTGCACCAATTTGGACAGAGGAAGGGTTGGCGTGATTTATTTTCGAATAGTCACACCCATTGGCATGGTTCTGAGAGTTATATTGTTATATACCTAGGGGGGATAATATGGGGTACCAAGGGAGGTACCCAAAGTAATAATTTAATAATGGGATGGGCCATAGTAATAAATAAGGTGGTTAACCCATATCATGTAAGGGACCACAAGTAATTAGTAATAATGTAATGGGCCCTTGTTATAACCCTGATATGAAAATATAAGACAATAGAAGTAAACCCAAGAAATAGGATAGATATGCTTATTTATTATCAAACCCTTAAGGTAGGGCAACACCATACATTCACTCCTTAAGGAAGGAGAACACTCCACAAGCCATATGCTTGTACATACAAGAATCCTTGACTATTCCTTGACATCCTCCATGTGGAGTCTCTAGCCTCTATATAGGCCTCATACATGCAATAACATGGATCATTACCATGGTTCCCTCATACCATCCACTAATACCGGGGGCCCATTACATTATTACTAACTAATTGTGGTCCCTTACATGATATGGGTTAACCACCATATTTATTACTATGGTCGATCCCATTATTACATTATTACTTTGGGTACCTCCCTTGGTACCGCATATTATCCCCCCTAGGTATATAAAATTCCACCCCCCTTAGCATGTTTCGTCCCCGAAACATGGGAAGAACATAAATAATAAGATCTACTCAAAAGAGTAGTCCACTGGTACCATGCACATGCATCTAGCCTTCCAAGAGAAAGGTGAACCCTTACTCTCGCTGGTGCCTCGCTCACTTGAGATGGAAGTTGACTATGGCAGCTCTTCTGTGTTGATGTGTAGTAGGTGGATCTTCTCTCCTCGTCATCTGTCATACAGGGGTTGTTGTCCTTGTGGCTAATTGGTTGCCATCTTGTTGGTTGTTTTCTTGTGGGGTGATGTGGGTGATGATATGTTGAAGTTTTAACCCACGGTGTCTTTTTCTTTAATTCACCCTGATATGGTGCCTGTTGTGGTGTCTTCATTTCCAATATGACTTCAACCACTGAGACCTCCTCTGATGTATCAGCACCTGTAACCTTTTCTGCTTCAACCTCTGTTTGTGTTTGATTGTCTATCATCACTGGCTCATCATCTAATATGTCAGACCCTGGAACATCTTCTCCTTCCATCTCCTTGGACTCTATATGTTTATTAATGGAAATATCCTGTAATGTAGTTTTCTTCTTTTTATACCAGAGCTTCAGAAATTTCTTCTGCACATTAATATTGATAGTACCCGTAGATTCCATCCAAGGATATTCCAAAACAATATCCATATTATCCATATTTGAAGTATAAAAATAACCATGCAACACATACTCATCCAGACTCCGATTCCACCGATTTTATTTTTGAAATAGGGTATCTTTTCACATAGGATCCAGATCTACAATTATATTTCGCAGATCTTGCTCCAGGACGTCCAGATCTGCAGCGCAAACTCGCTGCCCTGAAAAATTGTCTCCAACCCCACTGATTTTTAGATCAGCGGTATCTCCTTCATCCGGACTCTGATTCGACCGTTTTTTTTTTTTAAATAGGGTATTTTTTCACATAGGATCCAGATATACAATTAGAGTTTGCAGATCTTGCACTAGGATGTCTAGATCTGCACCACAATTTTGTTGCCTCAAAAAATTGTCTACAACCCCACTGATTTTTAAATCAGTGTATCTCCTTCATTCGAACTCTTATTCGACCGATTTTTTTTTGAAATCGGGTATTTTTTCACAAAAAATCTAGATATGCAATTATATTTTATAGATCTTGCACCAAATTGTATATATCTGATCTACAAACTCACCACCCCCAAATAGAAAAAATTCTCCACTTTTTTGCCTAAAAAAGTGCTCTGATACCACTTGTTATAACCCTGATATGAAAATATAAGAAAATAGAAATAAACCCAAGAAATAAGATAGATATGCTTATTTATTATCAAACCCTTAAGGTAGGGCAACACCATACATTCACTCCTTAAGGAAGGAGAACACTCCACAAGCCATATGCTTGTACATACAATAATCCTTGACTATTCCTTGACGTCCTCCATGTGGAGTCTCTAGCCTCTATATAGGCCTCATACATGCAATACCATGGATCATTACCATGGTTCCCTCATACCATCCACTAATACGAGGGGCCCATTACATTTTTACTAACTACTTGTGATCCCTTACATGATATGGGTTAACCACTTTATTTATTACTATGGCCCATCCCATTATTACATTATTACTTTGGGTACCTCCCTTGGTAGCCCATATTATCCCGCCTAGGTATATAACATTAGATATGCTTATTTATTATCAAACCCTTAAGGCAGGGCAACACCATACATTCACTCCTTAAGGAAGGAGAACACTCCACAAGCCATATGCTTGTACATACAATAATCCTTGACTATTCCTTGACATCCTCCATGTGGAGTCTCTAGCCTCTATATAGGCCTCATACATGCAATACCATGGATCATTACCATGGTTCCCTCATACCATCCACTAATACCAGGGGCCCATTACATTATGACTAGCTACTTGTGGTCCCTTACATGATATGGGTTAACAACCTTATTTATTACTATGGCCCATCCCATTATTACATTATTACTTTGGGTACCTCCCTTGGTACCCCATATTATCCCCCCTAGGTATATAACATATACTCGCGCCAGTGCGTGAGGAACCCAATTTGCACGGAAACAACGGGTTTAAGCATGCCAATTTTGTGACTTACACCATTTTTGTTTATGGCGTGGATCTTCTGCTGTCGAGGAAGTGCCAAGTCCCTTTCGGAACACCAAGCATTTTTCGTTTTGGTAAAACTGCAATTTCTTTTTTATTGTAATCTGAAATTTGTATAGAAGCGGGATTTTATGATAAGGTAAAGGAAGTAGAGTATAAGGTAAAGGAATTTTTTAAATATTAAATTTATTTATTAAAAAGTTGGAATTGGAGATTGTTTGTTTGTTACAACATGGCAAAAACTCGAAGTGCTCGCTTTGAGATCGAGAAGTTCAATGGCAAAAACAACTACGAGATCTGGAAAGTGAAAATGTATGATCTACTTGTGTAGCAAGGTGTGGTGAAGGCGTTGTTGGGAAAAGCCAAACAACCTTACAAAATGACAGATGATGAATGGAGTGAATTGGATGAAAGAGCACTGAGCATTATTCGACTGTGTTTGGCGGATCATGTTTTCTTTAACATCGTGTCAAAGAAAACTGCTGCTGGTTTGTGGACAAAGCTTGAGAAGTTGTACATGACAAAATCCTTAACCAATAGGACTCTTTTGAAGCGACAGTTGTACATTTTGCGAATGAATGAAGGTACAACTATTACTGATCATTTGAATACCTTTAATACTCTCCTGGTGCAATTAGAAAGTATAGAAGTAAAATTTGAATGAGAAGATAAAGCTATAACTTTATTATGCTCGTTGCCTGAGTCATGGGATCATTTTGTTACTTCTATAAGTCTTAGTTCATTAGAAAACCTTGAATTTGATGATGTTGTTGGAGCTTTGTTGTCCGAAGAGACAAGGAAGAGGTCAAATTCACAAACCTCTACATCAGAAGCAATGATGGTCAGAGGTCATTCTAAAGAAAGACACTTCAATAGGAACAATGACTCGCATTCAAAATCGAAAGGGAAGAAGAGTAAGGTAAAGTGCTGATTTTGTGGCAAATCGGGACATTTGAAGAAGGATTGTTGGAAGAGACAGCAAACATCTAAAGAGGACTCTTCGACAGAGAAGAAAGAAGAAAACACAACAGATACAATTTCGGCATCTGGTTTAGGTATGAGTGATGAAGTGTTATCAGTTAATTTGTCTAATCATGATCAACATTGGCTGTTAGATTCTGGTGCATCAAATCACATGTGCATTCATAGAGAATGGTTTAATACTTATAAATCAATCAATGATGGAGTCGTTTACATGGGAAATGATGTTACATGTGATATTGTGGGAATTAGAAGAATCCAGCTACAAATGTTTGATGGGACAAATAAAATTCTAACTGATGTAAGACATGAACCTGAATTAAGAAAAAATCTCATTTCACTAGGAGCACTAGACACTAATGGATATAAAACTGTTATTCAAGGCAGAGTAATGAAAATTTATAAAGTAATTTTACTAGTAATGAAAGAAAAGAAGGTTGGAAATCTTTTTCAGTTAGACGGAAGAACAAAGTCGGGTCATGTTTCTACGGTGTCTGAAAATGACAGTAGTTCTATTTGTTTATGGCATAAATGGTTGGGCCATAAGAGTGAAAGAGGTTTAAATATTTTATCTCATCATAAGTTACTTCATAATTTAAAATCTGTTAAGTTAGATTTCTGCAAACATTGTCTGTTTGGGAAACAAAGCGAGCAGGAGTTTAAAACTGGAAAACATACTAGTAAGGGAATCCTTGATTATATCCATTCTGATGTTTGGGGTCCATCCCCTACAACCTCATATGGCAGATCGTCATATTTTGTATCTTTTATTGATGATTTCTCTAGAAAAGTGTGGGTCTATATGTTAAAGAAGAAGTCTGATGTATTTACAATTTTCAAACAGTTTAGAGCATTAGTTGAAAACATCACTGGAAGAACCATTAAATGTTTAAGAACTGACAACGGTGGTGAGTTTACTTCAAAGGAATTTGAGAATTATTGAAAGGACACTGGGATCGAAAGGCATAAGACCACTGTATATACTCCTCAGCAAAATGGAGTTGTTGAACGCATGAACAAGACTCTTTTAGAAAGAGCAAGAAGTATGCTTAGTAACGCCAATTTGTAGAAGGAATTGTGGACAGAAGTGGTTTCTACAGCTTGTTATGTGATAAATCGATCACCATCAACGGTGATAGGATGCAAAATTCCTCAAGAGGTATGGAAAGGTCATCCTTGTGGTTATTCTAAACTAAGAGTTTTTGGTTGTGATGCATATGCTCTAGTTCTGAAACATCAGCATTCTAAATTAGATCCTGAATCAAAAAGATGTATCTTTGTTGGATATGGTGATGGAACTAAGGGATACAGATTGTGGGATCCTACTACTTAGAAGATCATCATCAACAAAGATGTAAAATTTAATGAATCCTCACTTGCAAATTCAGATGTAGATAATAAATTGAAACAGGATAATGTATCTAAGTTTCATGACATTCAGTTTGAAACTAGTTCAAATACATATTATAGTGAAGATGAACATGGTTCAGATGCAAATCATGAACAATTTTCAGATGTAGATCATGAACATGTTTCAGATGCCGATCATGAAGAAGTTCCTACAGCTATTAATAAGCCAATTGTGGAAGTACCATAAACATCTTTAAGGAGGTCAACAAGAATGAAATGTCCTCCTAAAAGGTATGATGAATATGTTACTTCAGTTGCTTTAATCGCTAACGATGATGAACCTTTGTGCTATCAGGAAGCTATAGAAGGTTCTAAAAGTGAAAAGTAGAAAGAAGCTATGAAGGACGAGATGATGGCATTAGACAAGAATGGCACATGGGATCTGGTAGAACTTCCTAAAGACATAAGAACTATGGGATGTAAATGGGTTTTCAAATTGAAAAGTGGTGTTGATGATACAGAGGACAGGTACAAAGCAAGGCTGGTCACAAAAGGTTTTTCTCAGAAAGCAGGCATTGACTTTCAGGAGATATTTTCACCAATTGTAAAAATAGTTTCAATTCGAATTGTATTAGCATTAGTCACTTACTTGATTTAGAATTACAGCAACTAGACATTAAAACTACATTTTTACATGGATATTTAGATGAGGGAATTTACATGGAACAATTGGAAGGGTTTGTTCAAAATCGCAACAAGAAATTTGTCTGCAGGCTCAAGAAATCATTGTACGGTGTCAAGCAGTCGCCTCGTCAATGGTACAAGAAATTTGATTCTTTCATGATGAGTCAAAATTATATAAGAAGTGAATATGATCATTGTGTTTACTTTAAACAATTAAGTAATGGCATGTTCATTATCTTAGTGTTGTATGTTGACGATATGCTTTTAGCAAGCAAAAGCATAATAGAGATCAATAGGTTAAAGGCTGAGATGGCAAGGACATTTGATATGAAAGATATAAGAGCAGCAAGACAGATTTTGGGCTTGGAGATTTTCAGAGATAGGAGTAATGGTAAGGTGTGGCTATCATAACAGAAGTATATTGAGAAAATACTCTTGAGGTTTGGTATGAACAATGTGAAGCCTATGTCAGTCCCTTTATCTTCCCGTTTTAAGCTTTCTTCTAGTTTATGTCCTAATACGAATGAAGAAAATGAATATATGTCTCGAATTTTGTATGTGAATGTAGTAGGTTGTTTGATGTATGCGATGGTTTGTACTCGACCAAATATTTTACATGCAGTTGAGGTTGTCAGCACGTATATGGAAAATCTAGGTAAAAAACATTGGTTAGCAGTGAAATGGGTGCTTTGGTATTTGAGAGGCACAAGTGATTATTGTATCACTTATAACAGGAGTAGTGAATTTGTTTGCGGATATGTTGATTCTAATTTTGCAGGTGATTTGTATAAGAGAAGGTCAACATCAGGTTATGTCTTTACTCTTGCAGGTGGAGCTATTAGCTGGATGTCAAAGCTACAGAACATTTTTGCTTTATCCACTACTGAAGCAGAATACATAGCTGCTTCTCATGCTTGCAAAGAAGCGATTTGGTTGAAAGGTTTGTTTGGTGAGTTTGGTAGGTTACAGGACAACGTAAAGTTATTTTGTGATAGTTAAAGTGCAATTCATTTGGCTAAGAATTCAGCCTATCATAGTAAATCAAAGCATATACCTATCAAGTACCATTTTGTAAGATAGGTTATCATTGAAAGAGGAGTCTCTCTTGAAAAAGTGCATACAAAGGAGAACTGTGCAGACATGTTCACAAAACCAATTTTGTTAGAGAAGCTACGTTGGTGTCTGGCTTCTCTTGGCTTGCAGAAAAGATAAAAATAGTAAAGAAACAGGGTATCAGGCTAATTGTTGTCAAGGTGGAGATTGTTGAGATTTTCTATTTTATTAAATTGGGCAAAAATCTCATGTAGGTGGCAACAATAGGATTTATTGCTATATTAGCTCCATTTTGTTGAGGAGGAGTTCTTGCATCCTATATTTGTTGTGAGAGAATTTATGATTCAGTTTTATACTCCTAGCTATAAAAATATAAGCCCGTACAGGATATTGGCATGGTAGAGAGTGTCTAACGAAATAAATTGTTGTAATCTCCTGTTGAATAATAAGATTGCCGGTGCCTCTGTTTTGGGGGATGTAGCCGAAATTGTTTGGGTGAACCACGTTAAATCCTTGTGTTATATTTTATGATTTTATGTGTTGTGTATGCCTTTTAAATTTCTGTTGTGCATTGTTTGCTCCAACAAGTTGCAAGAAATTTTAAACATGGTAAGCAAGTATCATCCAATTCGAAGGACAGTTAATTGTTTTCCAACACAAGTTTGGATGAGAAATGATAGAATATGAACAGATATATTATATTATCTAGATGATTCTCTACCAAACCCATTTGGATGATTCTAGAAGTGTTGTTTATTGGATGGTAGGCATTAGCATCGTACTCCTTCCAGCCGTCAAAATAGGGAGAGTCTTCGCCATGGGCTTTACCCGTTGCTATTGGAAATTTTTCTCCTAAAATTCCAAAAACAAAATCACAGAACATATAACAATGCTCTGTTTCAAACACAGGATCTTTAACACAGCGGAAAAATTGAAATTTATTTGCAAAGGATAGAGTTTTTACACAGCAAAAGAGCTTGTATTCATTAATAAAACAAACTGTTGTTTCAGAATAAAGATTCTTCCTCTTTCAAACAGGGATTTACAAAAAAAAAACGTTCAAACTGCTATGTTTGCCTTCTTTCTATTTCGCTGCTACAATTTTTTTATTTACGCGCTACGACGCTTTTTCTATATCTCTCTCACTTTCTACCTCTATCTCTACTACTGAAAATGAAAGCTAAAACTATATATCTTCCAGGTCATGCGTGAAGGGGTCAAAAATGGCCACTGACCGCATTTACAAAATGTTATGGGCCTCTGATACAGTGTGCCAACAAAAACAACCATTTCTGGTACTCTGTTGACCTGTAGGAGTTGCACGCAGTGGAATACGCAAGAAACCATACTCCTTTTAATGCACTTACCTGCTCGAGGCATGTCCTTCTTGTTCTCAGCCATTCTTCTTCTTTAATGTTGTTGGTGAGCAGTAATGGCGCAAAGCCTTATTTCTTCCTTGGGAACATAAAGGTAGATTAAACCATAAATGAGGCATGGTGGAGGTGTACACAAACCCAAAATAAATCATAGTCATCAGATTTGCAGATGAGCAATAGGATCTCATCACAAAAGGCTATCGGGAGGCTGAGGCGAAGTAAAATATGGGTGATCTACGTTGTGCAATAATATTGCATCGCAAAAATAGGGGCAGAGGCTTAACGCATGCAGGTTTAAACTTGCGATCTGTGATCGCATCGCATTGCATCAGTGGCAGGCTTATCGCATAGGTGCTGTGATCTGCAGTCTGTGATCAGATCACATTGCAGGAAAAAAAAGACTATTTTTGCTGAAGTAAAGTATGTCGCTGCTGTTCAACTGTCACTGCAGTTGAAATTACAATTTCAACACTCCCCTTTGATTTCAACTGTTGGGTTATCAGTTATACCCAGACATTTCCTCAAAAACTCAAAATTTTTCTGTCGCAACTGTTTGGTTAGAATGTCTGCAACCTACTCTTGAGTGTTGCAATGTTGTAAAACGATTTCTCCATTGTTCACCAATTCTCTGATGTAATGGAACCTTATATAAATGCGTTTTGTTCGTTCATGAAACAAAAAATTGTTGGACAAGGTAATAGCAGAGATATTGTCACAAAAAATAACCATTGCTTTTGCTTGTTCTTGGTATAGGCTCCTTAGCATCATTCTCATCCAAACCGCTTGACACGCTTCTACTGTAGCTGCCATGTATTCTGCCTCTGCTGTAGACAATGCTACAATAGGTTGTTTTTTAGAAGCCCATGAAATAGCTCCTGAACCCATGTGAAAAACATAATTGGATGTGCTTTTCCGATCATCTACACTTCCACCCCAATCACTATCAGTGTATCTTTTTAAATCTAAACATTCTGAGACAATATATAGAATGCCAAACCTTTTAGTACCTTTGACATACCTCGGAATTCTTTTTGCTCCCTGTCAATGTTCTTCTTTTGCCCTCTCCATGAATATGGAAATTAAACTAACAACATGCATTATATCCAGCCTAGTTGCAGTTAAATACATAAGGCTTCCAACTTGTCTCTTGTACAAGCTAGGATCAAAATCCTTGCTGTTGTCCTCTTTGTTGAGTTTTAAACCCATCACTGTGGGAGAGATTGCTACCTTGCTCTCTTGCATGTTAAATCTTTCCAATACTTCATTTACATATTTTGTTTGTGAGATAAAAATCCCAGTTCCACTTTGTTCTACTTCTATTCCTAAGAAGTATCTCAAAAAACCCATGTGAGTCATTTCAAATTCCTCTTTCATGACTGTTTCGAAATTTTCAATGAGGTAGTCATGATTACTTGTAAAAATAACATCATCAACATATAACACAATAACTAGCATTTTAACATCATTTTCTTTGATGTAGAGGGTGGGTTCTCCCTCACATTTTGCAAATTCATTTTCCAGTAGATAGGAATCTATCCTACTATACCACGCTATTGGTGCTTGCTTAAGACCATAAATAGCTTTCTTCAATCTGCACACTTTGTGCTCTTGGCCTTTCTTCTCATAGCCTGGAGGTTGCTTAATGTAAACCTCTTCCATTAACACTCCATTTAGGAATGTTGACTTCACGTCCATTTAGTAAACTTTCCCCTTGTTTTGCGCTGCTATGGACAACATTGCTCTCACTATTTCCATTCTTGCAACCGGTGCGAAAGTCTCCTCATAATCTTTCCCGTACTACTGCTTGTATCCTTTGACAACCAACCTTGCCTTGTGCCTGTCTATCTTGCCTTCAGAATTACTTATGGTCTTGTAGACCCATTTAACTCCAACGACTTCTTTACCTTTTGGTAGCTCAACCAAATCCCATGTCTTGTTTCTTTCTATGGCATTGATCTCCTCATCCATAGCTTTTATCCATTTCTTATCTTTAATTGCATCTTCAAAATGAACAGGGCCATCAACATTAAAATATAAAGCAAATAAGGAATTCATTCCTTCATCATAAATATCACTTAAATTTTTGAATTTCTTACCTCTTTCATTCGTTGTGCAAGTGCTTGAAGAAGCACTTGAATTTCCTCCTTGTGGTGTGCTTGGAGAAGCACTCTCATTTCTCCTCAAGGGTGTCTCTTGTTGCCCTTGTGTTGGCACTGTTGTTTGGGGATGCATTTCAGCCATCTCATCATCATCTTCATCATGAGACAAATAGTTTTTAACATTTACTGTTTTCTCTATGCTTCCATCCCAAGCTTCCTCCTCAATGAATTGAACATCTCTGCTCACAAAAAACTTCTTGGTAGATGGGATATACAACCTGTAAGCTTTGGATTCCTGACTGTATCCAATGAAAATTCATTTCTCCCCTTTGTTGTCCAACTTCTTCCTTAGCTGATCTTGAATGTGTGCATAAGCCACACAACCAAAAACTTTCATGTGGGTGACTCTTTGCTTTCTCCCACTCCATGCTTCTTCCGGCACTTTGTTCATGACTGCTTTTGTAGGACACCTATTCAAAATATAAACTACACAGTGTACAGCTTCAGCCCAATAATCATTTGGCAATGCTTTGCCTTTAGCATGCTCCTCGCCATATCCATGATTGTTCTATTCTTCCTTTCAACAACTCCATTTTGCTGCGGAGTGTACCTTGCTGTAAATTGCTTGCGTATTCCATTTTCTCTACAAAACTATAGGAATTCTTTGGAGATATACTCACCTCCTTTGTCAGTTCTCAAAACTTTGATGTGCAGCCCACTTTGATTTTCCACAAGTGCTTTGAAATTTCAAAATTTTTCAAACACTTCACTTTTGTTCTTCAGGAAATAGACCCAAGTGTTTCTAGTAAAATCATCAATGAATGTTAGAAAATATTGGTTGCCTGCAAGTGATGGAGCTTGCATTGGTGCACATAAATCTGAGTGGACAATTTCTAAGGGTGCTTTTGCCCTTATGCTTTTCCCTAATGGAAAAATTTCTTTGTGTTGTTTTCCCAAAATACAATCTTCACAAAGGCTGTCCGGTTTCTCTATTAATGGTAATCCTCTTACCATTCCTTTTCTGCTCAACAAGTTAAGACCTCCAAAGTTGAGATGTCCAAATCTCAAATGCCACAACCAATTTTCATCCTTTGGTACACTTTGGAAAGCCTCTTGGGTAACTGCTGCAATTACTTCTTTATTTTTCAAATCTACCGTTATTCTGAGAGGGAACATCCTGTTCCTTGTCATCTTCACTTCAGCAATAGTTTGCCAGGTGCTCTATCCATGATGGTGCATACATCATTCACAAAGAAAACATTGTAACCCTTTTGAACAATTTGTCCAATACTTAAGAGGTTACACTTCATTCCAGGAACATAATAGACATCTGCTATGGTTTTCTTTTCACCTTTCTTTGTAAATATTTTTACTTCTCCTTTTCCCATAACAGAGACTTTACTATCAGTCCCAAGTGTGACTTGTGACTTCACACTTTGATCTAAAACAGAAAACAGGGCTATGTTTCCTGTCATATGGTTGTTGCAACCAGAGTCTAGAAACCATATGCCTTCACTGTTTGTTTAAGCCATATTACAAGCTAACAATACATTATCTTGGCTGATATTTTCTCTAGTGATATTTGCACTAGATCTATTGTTCATATCATTTTGTTTCTTCCTACATTCATTGGCATAGTGCCCATATTTTTTACAATAATAACATTGGACATTGGATTTTTCATACCTTTGCCCTTGAGCATGATGCTCTCCACTTTGTTGACTACTGCCTTGGCCTTGGTTCTGATTTGGATTGCTACCTCTTGCTTGAGTGTTTGTTGGACTGTTTCTTCCACCTCTATTTTGGCATCTGCCTCTTCCTCGTTTGTTTCCTTTGCCTTGACCTCTTCCTCTTCCAAAGGACGTCTGGGTCTTGAAGGCTTGTTCTAGAGATGAGTTTTCATTTCTACTCAACCTCTACTCATGTGTTATCAGTGATGCATGAACTTCATCAACTAAAGTTTTAGAGATCCTTTGTCTCTTCTATGGTGGTGACAATCACATCAAACTTTGAGGGTAGGATCCTCAATAGTTTCTCCACAATCCTCCTTTCTTCAAGAACTTCTCCATGAGTCCTTATTTGTGTGACCGGACCAATCACATGTGTGAAGAATGAGTCAATATTGTTTGACTCCTTCATGCAGAGGTTCTCAAAATCTCTCCTCAACAACTGTAGTTTTGTTGTCTTCACTTTCTCCATGCCTTGATAGCCTATTTTGAGAGTTTTCCATGCTTCTTTGGATGTCTTCACTGTTGTTATCCTTGGAAACACACTCTCATGCACTGCTTGATAGAAAAATATGAGGGATTTTGAATCCTTCTTATGATTTCTCTTCAATAGATCTTTCTCTGCCTGAGTTAATCTGTTAAACTCATTTTCATCTCCTGGTTCTTCAAAACCATCTTGAATTAATTCCCATAAATCTTGTGAGGCAAACAGGGCTCTCATGGTTATTGCCCAATAGTCATAGTTTTTCCCATTAAACTGTGGGAGCTGAGTATTAAAACTACCCATGCTAGTGCTGGTGCTAGTGCTAGCCATTCTTGCACTCTCAAATATGCTTCAAATATTTGACTGTGTATTTAAAAATCACTGACTGTTTCTTCAATAGCAACACACAAAACTAACAGAGAAATACCTTGGATTCTTTGACTGAGTCTTCATGGTGCTGAAGAAGTTGCTGCAACAAAAGGAACCTTCCTTGAGCTTATTTTACGCCTTTCAAAGAGCCTGGACAAGCTCTGATACCACTTTTTGGAAATTTTTCTGCTAAAATTTGAAAAACAAAATCACAGAACAGAGAATGATGCTTTGTTTCAAACACGGGATCTTTAACACAGCGGAAAAATTGAAATTTATTTGCAGAGGACAGAGTTTTTACACACCAAAAAAGCTTGTATTCATTAGTAAAAAACTGTTGTTTCAGAATAAAGATTCTTCCTCTTTCACACAGGGATTTACAAAAAAAAAAAGTTCAGACTGCTGTGTCTGCCTTCTTTCTATTTCGCTGCTACAATTTTTTTATTTACACGTTGTGGCGCTTTTTCTATATTTCTCTCACTCTCTACCTCTCTCTCTACTACTGAAAAGAAAAACTAAAACTATATATCTTTCGGGTTATGAGTGAAGGGGTCAAAAATGGCCACCAACCGCATTTACAAAATGTTACAGGCCTCTGATACAGTGTGCTGACAAAAATGGCCATTTCTGGTACTCTGTTGATGTGCAAGAGTTGAACGCAGTGGAATACGCAAGAAACCATACTCCTTTTAATGCACTTACCTGCTTGAGGTGTGTCCTTCTTGTTCTCGACCATTCTTCTTCTTTAATGTTGTTAGTGAGAAGTAATGGCACAAAGCCTTCTTTCTTCCATGGGAACACAAAGGTAGGTTAAATGATAAATGAGGCATGGTGAAGGTGTACACAAACCTAAAACAAATCATAGCCGTCGGATCTGCAGATGATCGGCGGGATCGCATCGCAAAAGGCTATCAGGAGGCTGAGGCGAAGTGAGAGATGGGTGATCTACACTGTGCGATAATATCACATCGCAAAAACAGGGGCAAAGGCTTAACACACTCAGGGCGAAACTTGCGATCTGCGATCACATCGCATGATCGCATTACATTGCATTGGTGGCAGGCTTAGCGCATAGGTGCTGCGATCTGTGGTCTGCGATCAGATTGCATCGCAGGAAAAAAAATTGTTTTTGCTGAAGTAAAGTATGCCGCTATTGTTCAACTGTCACTGCAGTTGAAATTACAATTTCAACAGTTGCCAAAGATGAAAGGTGGGCTACTCTTGCAGGCAATCACTTAGTAATTTCTTGTTGTTGCTACATCGTTGGGCTGTCCATCGATATTGCCGTACTGGAATGCTATCTACTTGGTCTCCGTGCTACGGTTGAATGAATGATACACACGCAGAAGTTGAATCAATCGACTTGCTCATGCCTATGCAATGCCTAGCTTTATATAAGCAATCCAACCCACCGCAAATCCGTTATTTATGACAACCGCTGCATGGCACGAACCGTTGTTTATGACATAAGAACTTCTCAAAATACTATTGGAATTAAATTTTTGGGTACATAGTTTCCAGTTTATTTTTCAATTATTTTTTTTTTCTCTATTTTCCATTATGTACATGGCACACCATTCCAAAGCCTTCAATTTTTTTTAGCATCATGTGGTGATTTGAATCATTCTGACATCTAGTCAATGGATCTTTGCAAATATTTAATATTAACAGTTCGTCGGTGATGAAACTTTTCAAAGATTTAATATTTAAAATTCATTCACATTCTTTCTCTTTAAAGATTTATTATTTACAAATTGTTCATTCCATTGCAATGTATTTATCACCTGAAGCGCCCAGAGTTTTCATTCAGAGAGTTGTCTGCCACCGTAGCAAAAGCCAGCTTTCCTTTGACAATACCTTAAACGGATCCTTTATGTATCATTTTTCTTGATAACAATATAAAATTATTAACAAATCGTTTATGCTTCTTGAGTTATAGATTGGTTATATATCACGTGGTATTTGACCAAATATGAAGCGATATCTTCCTGCATCGACGTTACATATTGCTGATCTCAAGTATCTTGGAATCTGATTCTGCGGAGAGGTGTGAGGATCTGCGGTTCGTCCGACGGGCAGGGTGACTCCACCATGGGAAGTGCATGAGAAACATCAAAAGGAAATGAACGTTGGGCAAGTTTATAAGGTGTTGGGTGAGTTGAGGGGGCAGTCCCATGAGTTGGGCGGGCCAACCATCCTCCGGGCGAGACAACACATTATGAACGAGTCGATCGGGCGTTTGGTGTGGTTCAGCCGGGTGACACAACCCGCCACCCACCCGTATATATTGGAGGGCGTTTGGAGGCAAACGACCATCGAACATCTGATCAACAAGTTCGAACACGGAGTTCTGAAGTGCATGGATGAGCCCGCATGACGGGCGGAACTCGTGTGAGAACTCGTTCAGAAAAGTTGTTCGGACAGTCGTTCGGGAAAGTCGTTTGGACGGTCGTTCGGGAAACTCGTTCGGATAGTCGTTCAAGAAATTCGTTCGGGAAACTCGTTCAGACAATCATTCAGAAAAGTCGTTCGGATAGCCATTCGGAAAGGTCATTCAGGAAAGTCATTCAGAAAATTCGTTCAGCCAGGTCGTTGAGACAGTCGTTCGGGTAGGTCATTTAGGCAAGTCGTTCGGACAGTCGTTCGGGCAGGTCATTCAGGCAGGTCGTTCGGACAGTCGTTTGGGTAGGTCGTTTAGGAGGTCGTTCAGGCAGGTCGTTCGGGAGGTCATTCGGGCGACCCGGGCGAGGTCGTGTGGCGACTCGGGTGAGGTCGTTCGGGTGACCCGGGCGAGGTCGTGTGGCGACCTGGGTGAGGTCGTTCGGGCGAACCGGGTGAAGTTGTCTGGCGAACCGGGTGAAGTCGTGCGGCGACTTGGGTGAAGTTGAACGGGTGAACGGTGGGCGTGCGGACGGGTGGCTAGGTGCGGGCGCGTCGTGCACGACGAAACGATGAAGTGTTGAGATTGTGAACGGAGGTGTGTCTCGGTTGGAGGCGCCCGTGTGTGGAGACTTGGAGGCACACCCAAGTTGGGCAAACGACACGATGGTGCGACGAGGTGAACGAAGGGTTGGTGAGTCGTGCGGCGACCATGCGGAGGTGTCGACGAGCTGGGCAACCAGGTTTGCCGAAGTTGTATATTTGGCTAAGTGTAAATTTGGCGTTTCCCAAGATTTAACTTGTGCATTGTAAAAACGAAATATTGTATAATATACTGTTGGGCAAACTCATATTGCAGGGAGTTGCCCCTCCCTTTATACTATTGCATTTCTCTTATATAATGTTGTGGATAATGAATGTGTATGGGTGTTCATTGGTATAAAGGATAACATAATAATACTTGGTCGAGAATCACAAACTAAGTAGGAGAAAGTGAATTAGGTGTAGTCCATGTGCACAAATATTGTTAAAAACAAAGTGTTCGGTGGTGCCGCTCCTCGCCGGCACGGTTGAAAGACCACCGTAGGCTTACGGGCATGACAGTTCGTATCAGAGCTAGTCTAAAGACTTGGAGGAGTCTTGTAAGACTGGGTTGAGCAGGTTTCTCGTGACAGTGGAGGCAGGTACTTGCAGGTGAAGGAAGCTAGTTTCACATAAGTGGAACAAGGGCCGGTTCATGATTGCAGTGTGCTTGGTGAAGCTGGTAAAGGTTGGAACCGGGTGTCATAGAATTGGGCAGGCGGTACTACGTGCTGGTCATATGATTTGGGCACTTGTCAGGTGGGCAAGTGGGAATGCGTGTGGGTAGGTATACACGGTTTGGGCGTCTGAACGAAGTATGAACCGGGGAGGCAGGTTTGGAAGAATGTGAAGGGAAGCTCTTGCTTACCTTATATAGGTTGAAGCGGATGGAAAAGGAGAATCCCCGAATTCGTGAGAAGCTTGCTGTCTTGGAGAAGAATGTTGAAGATGAGCTTCTTCAACTTGGTTGGACAATGGGGCAAGTTGAAGTTGCAGATTGTACTACCAAGGAAGAGGAAGTCTTCATGACCGAAGATGTTGTAGACATGATCCTGATGGAGGATGAAATTGAGTTTGATCAAGTTGGACCAAGATCGTGCAGTTTGCAGACATGTATGGATGAGGATACTCTCATGGAGGAACCTCATGATGATGATGAAGTAAGTATTGATACATGTGTTTCGTTTGAGCATTTGGTAGATGGAACGTGTGCAGGGAAGGGCAAAGCCAGTTTGCCGATGCTGGGGAGCATCCTACCATGGATGTTTATGATGAGACCTTGTATGGAGAAGCAAGGATTGTTGACTGTTGCAGGACTTGTTGGGGTTGTTTGTGACCTTATGGTAGTAGGTACAAAGGCCCGTGACAAGGGTGGAACTTGATGATCATTGTGGATGAATGGGTCATGCTTTAGTCATATTGGCTAAGTGCCTGGCATGACTCATGGATAGTTTGGAGGGCACACACACTTGAGTTGCTTGGGTTGACTTCTCATGGTCGAGACCAAGAGCAAGTCTTGGTGGAACCTTTGGTGGAGGAGCTATGATGGAGAGACTCATGTGATGATGATATGGTTGGGTGACCGAGTTCACTAAACCAAAGATTGCAGCTTGGATAGGGATGATCGATGGTTGTGATGGGTCTACCTGGTTGGACTACATGGGCAGCTTAGTCATGGACATCAAGTTGGAGACATGGAGCATGGCAGTCTTATGCAGGTACATTATATGGGAGAACTTGTAGAGATGTCACTTATGGGCATCCAATGAGGAGTGCCAAAGCAGGGATGTTGTGCAGGTGGATTTGCTAGTGTGACATAGAGATGTTCTACTTATGAGTTGATGGATAGGTTGTGCACTCTTGTACAACAAGGCCATGGACTTGGATGGAGTTGTGAGCAAACTATGGGGCATTTCTACTACATCGAGAGCTGAGGAATCTTATAGAGACCTTTGGGTGGAGACTTGTATGCTTGCTAGAGTGTGGTTGGGGATGGCTTATGGAGCTCATGATGACATGAGATTGTTGTGACTTCTAGGGAAACTTCATATATGGTGGACTTGGAGGATTTGATGCATTGAGGAGCTAAGATGCAGGTGCATACTTTCAAGTACATGCATGGGGATGGCTTGAAAGGGTGACTTGATGTGGAGGATCGATATGAGACACTTTGGAGTGATGGAGTTACGATGATGATGATGCCTTGGTGGCAACACTTGGGCATGGGTTGAGCGACGACTCAACTACCTTCGACAGCATGTTGCAGATGAGATGAGGGCAACTTCATGGACCTGAGCATGGCTTACTTGTATGGAGATGGATTCTTGATCGAGTTGATGATGTGACATGATGTTCTAAGAAACGACTGAAGGTGGCATGAGGATGTGCATTCTCATGGTTTGAGCGTGACAGTTGGACTGGCCATCCGACTAGTTCAAACATGGGGTCCGGAAGTGTGCAGATATGTGTTAGCATTTGTTGGAGTATCATGGCAGCAGTTCACATTGAATGACACATGATGAGGATGACATGATGCTGCAGTGGACATGTAGGTTGAGATGGAGGGACCAACTTTCCACGATGGGGAGCAGAATGTGGAGATTGTGACAGTGTGGTCGATGGTCATGGATTGAGATGATTTCCAATATATGACATACCGATGGGGTGTATACCTTGGTATGATGATCTTGGTGACAGATGGTTACTAGGATGAGATATTGTCGAGGGCGACAATGACTTCTAGTGGGGGAGGATGTTAGGACCTGCGGTTCGTGCGACGGGCAGGGCGACTCCACCATGCGAAGTGTTCGTGAAACATCAAAATGAAATGAACGTTGGGCAAGTTTATAAGGTGTTGGGCGCGTTTAGGGGGTGGTCCCATGAGTTGGGCAGGCCGACCATCCTCCGGGCGAGACAACACATTATGAATGAGTCGGCCGGGCGTTTGGTGTGGGTCGGTCGAGTGACACAACTCGCCAACCACACGTATATATTGGAGGGTGTTTGGAGGCAAATGGCCATCGAACATTCGATCAACAAGTTCGAACACGGAGTTCTGAAGTGCGTGGATGAGCCCGCACGATGGGAGAAACTCGTTCAGAAAAGTCGTTCGGACAGTCGTTCGGGAAAGTCGTTCGGACGGTCGTTCGGGAAACTCATTCAGACAGTCGTTTAGGAAAGTCGTTCGGGAAACTCGTTCGGATAGTCGTTCAGAAACGTTGTTCAGACAGTCGTTCGGAAAAGTCGTTCAGGAAAGTCGTTCAGAAAAGTCGTTCAAGCAGGTCGTTCAGGCAAGTCGTTCAGGAAGGTCGTTTGGAAAGTTGTTTGGGCAGGTCGTTCGAGAGGTCGTTCACGCAGGTCGTTTAGGAGGTCGTTCGGGCGACCCGAGCGAGGTCGTGTGGCGACCCAGGTGAGGTCGTTCGGGTGACCCAGGCGAGGTCGTGTGGCGACCTGGGTGAGGTCGTTCGGGCAAACCGGGTGAAGTTGTGTGGCGATCCGGGTGAAGTCGGGTGGCGACTTGGGCGAAGTTGAACGGGTGAACGGTGGGCGTGCGAACGGGTGGCTGGGTGCGGGCGCACCGTGCACGACGAAACGGTAAAGTGTTGAGATTGTGAACGGAGGTGTGTCTCGGATGGAGGCACCCGTTTGTGGCGACTTGGAGGTGCGCCCAAGTTGGGCAAATGACACGACGGTGCGACGAGGTGAACGAAGGGTTGGTGAGTCATGCGGCGACCGTGTGGAGGTGCCGACGAGCTAGGCAACCGAGTTTGCCGAAGTTGTATATTTGGCTAAGTGTAAATTTGGGGTTTTCCAAGATTTAACTTGTGCATTGTAAAAATGAAAGATTTCATAATATATCGTTGGGTAGACTCATATTGTACAGAGTTGCCCCTCCCTTTATACTGTTGCATTTCTCTTATATAATGATGTGGATAATGAATGTGTATGGGTGTTCATTGGTATAAAGGATAACATAATAATACTTGGTTGAGAATCACAAACTAAGTAGGAGAAAGTGAATTAGGCTTAGTCCATGTGCACAAGTATTGTTAAAAAGAAAGTGTTCAGTGGTGCCGCACCTCGCCGGCACGGTTGAAAGACCAGCGTAGGCTTGGGGGCGTGACAAGAGGGGTGAAACAATTGACTGATTAAATTTTGGAATATTTTTAAAATTTGCAATCCAAAGAAAGTTGGGTTTGTAGTACGTGAGGACATTAATAAGAAGCACCAAGATAAGAATTCTTTATTGTAACCATCATTGATTCTTTTTATAAAATCCATTGGTTTCTTTTATAAAACTATCTTACATGGAGTTTCAGATTTATTCAGCTTGTAAAGTCCAAATTTGATGACAGTTATTTGTTTTAGATGATGGTTATTTGTTTTCAGGTTTGTTTAATTTTTATTAAATGAGTAGGTATCAAATAATTTTCTTTTGTTTCATGGAAACTTCAGATTGCAACATCTTATTAACAGAATTCATACTATACTTTCTTTTGTTATGTGCAACTTTCAGATAATAGCATTTATACCTAACCTAAGATAATTGTCGTTAAGTGAAAGAGGCCTATTTTACTGGGAATTCAGCACCATTTTGATCTTAAACATTTTTTATGTTCCAACTTTACAATAACATTAAAAACCTACACAGTACAAATAAAGCATATGAAAAGAATTAAATATAATTCTAACATTATAAATATAATTACAACAGTTGTTAATGAGAAATGAAAAGAATTAAATATAAGTATAACATTACTGTAACAGAAGCTGGTTTTCTTAAAAAAAAAACCTTTAGTTCTTTTCTAGATAACAAAATAAAATTATAAAAAATAAACGTTTTTCCTTTTTGAGTTCTAAATTGATTTTACTTTATCAACTTCCCTTTGAACAGTTGTAAAGCGATATCTTCCTCCATCCAAGCTACAGTATGAATATATGTCAATCTGCAGTGAAGCAGCTAGTGGGAGAGCATGAATCGACCGCAACAGGATCTTTGCCGGAAGAACAGTAGGAATTTCTCATGCCAAACATCATTGACTTCTTTTATAAAAGATATTTTTCTATGCAGGATTGGAATTTTAAATTTGTTTTGTTTGTGAAGTCAAAATTTGATGAGGGTTATTTCTTTTAATGTTTTATGCTATGTCAAATTATTTTCTATATAGATAGATGAATGTTTAATTATTAAGTTTCAGATAACAACATCCCATACACTAAATATAATTGTGATAAAGTAGACGACTTTCATTTTGCTGGGGACCACTGCTTTGAACATAAAAATTTCCAAAATTGCAGCCTTACAATAACGTTAAGAAACTCAAACTCCAATGAAAATGAAACATAAGAATCTAATTAAATATAGTTGAATATCTGCTAATGAGAAATTCAAACAATAAAAAAAGCAGAAACCACTGTAGCGGAAGCCATTTCATTAAAAAAGAAATTAAGGTTTCGACAGAACCTTGATGTAACATTTTTCTTGATCACGAAGAAACCATTTCCTTTAAAAAATATTAAAGTTTCAGGAGATCCTTGATGTAACATTTTTCTTGTTACCATTTAAAACTAAAGCTTGCCCCTCTCATTAAGTTCTAGACTGATTTTATGTTATCAACTGCCCTCTGAAAAAATTATAAAGCGATATTTTCCTCCATCCACGCTGCAGTATGAATATAGGTCAACCAGCAGTAAAGGTCGTCCGAGAGAATAATCGACACCACCAGGATCTGTGGCGGAACAGGAT
Source organism: Pinus taeda (assembly GCA_000404065.3). Lineage (NCBI taxonomy): Eukaryota > Viridiplantae > Streptophyta > Pinopsida > Pinales > Pinaceae > Pinus > Pinus taeda. Next base: position 98,593 of record APFE031302854.1, read on the forward strand.
TGGGATTTCTGCATGCGAAGCGCCATTGACTTCTTCAATACGTAATGTAATGAACATTTAAACTCTTAAGAATTCTTTCGAGTAAATGTCATTAATGTCGTTGACCTTGTTATCTGGCGAACCATTAATTGACAGTGATATGTGTATGTATGTACGTGAGAATTGCATAATTAAAAAATATAAAAAATAAAAGTCAAATGCTCCAAGGTTGACACTGTACATGATGGTCGGGACTCGGCAGTATTCCAACTGAAAATGATGACGTTTACTGCCATTGTCAACGTTGGAGGTATCGTGAACAGTGTCGATCGCTTTTGTTGTTAGCTGGTTGAACGTTTTCAAATGAAAGAAGCTTAAGTAATGGAAACTTTCTTTCATGGGCGGTAAAAACCTTTTCAAATGAAGAAAGTCAAGGGTGGAAAAAGCATGGCCAGAAAAAATCAAATTCTTTTTATTTCTGAATTTTTTAATATTTAATAAGAATTTATTTTGGAACTGTATTTTTTTTATTACGGGTGCAACCACATTTTCGTATGTGCTTGATAGATGTATATCAATTATATTTATAAATTTACATTAATATAAGTTTATATGAATATGCATAAATAATAATATGCATTTATATGTTGAAATGTATATTATTGTGTATAATGGTTTATGAATTTATTCAAATGTAAACCATTATATTTGAAACTATAATAATATCCACTCCGACATTATTCATTAATAAATGTACATTAATAAATTAAATTTACTAATGTGGTTTATAAATGTACATTAATATATAGTAATATACATTACCATGATGAACTATAAATATTAATACTAAAAACCTAATGTACTATAAATCCAACTAATTGAGTATTAATTGCAAAGCTTATGAAAAGAAATATACCCTACTAATATGAACCCAATGGATAATAAATCGAAACCATCAATAAACACAAGGGAAAATATACTCAAGGATTAATACTAAAAACACAAAGGAGTAAAACCCAAAGGAACAATATTAAGCCTAGGGATGAATATTAATTGCAAACCTTAAGAATAATATTACACCTTAGTAATATGAACCCTTAGATTAATAAACCCAAGAAATTGATAAGGAGAAGGGAATAATAATAAATCCTAGGGATGTAAACTTAACATTAACATATCCAAGGAATTGATGTTATAAACCCAAAGGAACAATAACGGTGAGGGAGTTATTTTTATAAACCCAAGGTATAGAAGCCCAAAGAAAATTTTTTTATTCCCTAGAAAAAACATGCTTAACCAACTATTACCATGGCTAATTGCACTAATAATAAAAACCCAATGAACTATAAAACCACCCAATGAACTATAAGCCCAAGCGGATAGCATTGAACCATAGGGATGAGAATTCATTCCAATCCCTCTGAAAAATATTAAACCCAATATATTAAAGCCAAATACCTAAAGAGGTATAAACCCAAGCGAGCAATATTCAACCCTTCGGATGAATTTTCATTGCAAATGCTATGAATAATATGAATTCCTAGATGAAAAAACCCAATGAATTGAGAAATGGGACAAAATAAAAATAAACCTTAGGAGTATGAACCATAACATTAATAAACTCAAGGAATTAATATTATAAATCAAAATGAACAATAAACCCAAGGGATATAAAACTATAAACCCAAGGTATGGAAACTCAAAGATAAATATTTAGTACTACTAAAAGCTCAATTAGCAATGGACTATAAATCCAAGTGAAAATATTGAACCATACACATGAGTAGTAATTGCAAACCCGATGAACAATACAATACCCTTCATATATTAACCCAAGGGATAATAAACCCAATGCATTAATAAACCGAAGGGAAAATAAACCCATGGAATAATAAACAAATGGATTAAAACTAAAAACCCAAAGAACTATAAATCCAAGGTACAAAAACCCAAAGATAAATATTTAACCCTAAAAAAAAAATGCTTTATATATGTTTACGATTGCTGATTTCATTACTACTAAAGACCCAATAGACTATAAACCCAAGGGAATAAAATTCAACCATATGAATGAGTATTAACTGAAAACGATATAAACAATACTATACCCTACAAATATGAATGAAAGGGATAATAAAATCAATGCATTAATAAGCCCAATGAAAATTAAACCCATGGAATAATAAACCCAATGTATTAAAACCAAACACCCAAAGAACGATAAACCCAAGGAACAATATTTAACCGTAAGATGAATTAAACTAATGGTTATATACAAAAACCCCAAACGATTATAAACCCAAGGGAATAATATTAATCGAAGGGATTAAGATTAACCAACGACATAATAAACACAATGGAATAATATTAAAAACACAAAAGAATTTAAAGGTAAGGCAGTAATATTAAACCCTCGTATTCAATATTAATTGGAAACCTTATGAACAATATTATACCCTCGGAAGATGAACACAAGTGATCATATCGCCAATGGATTAACCCAATGGAAAATAAACTCAAGGAATGATAGATCCAGTAGACTAAAACTAAAAACCGAAGGAATTGTAAACCCAATGGAAAAATATTAAATCTTGTGGATGAATAATAATTGCAAGTCCTATGATAATTATTTTAACCCCTAAAATAAACATTGTTGACAAAATTTCACCATGCTTGCTTTGCATATTCATAGAAACCTTCTCAGAAAGTGGTGCTCGACCATGGTTGACCATGCTAGACCGTGATTGATTATCAAATTGAGAGAATATTTTTCCAAAAGCAACATTGATGTAATATTAACAAAGATTTCTTATCATATTAAAACAACACTCTTCACAATGTGATGTTTCATCTTAATTGGCCATAATCAAATTTATAAAACATGGTTGGACATCAATAATATTTTAAACCTAACACAATAAACAACCCAATGGATTAACACCACAAACTATGGTTATTATAAACATAGTAAAAATATAGTAAATGCAACATATGAACCCATATATTATAAAGCCAAAGTATTCATATTTTAAAGCGAAAGGAAAAAATAAACCCAGCAAAATCAAAATATAGATAGAGTTATTATCTATTATACAATATGTCATATTTCCATTAGAAATGACTATTATGCTCAACAAATAAATAGTAAAAACTTTATTAATATAAATCTTAACACAAATATCAAGAACCTCATAATAAAAATTAATAACCATTATACAGCAAGACACTTTTTTCCTTTCTATCAAGGCAATATAGGTCACATGACACCACCAACTATAGTTGCCAATAGTGGACTGTCATCCATGTCCATTTCAATACAATTTTATTTAAAATGGAACATACGAACACGGTAAAGATCAAGAGATGATAGGAGAAAGACACATTTGTGAACGTGACAAAAGCAAAGCCTAAACAAATTCAAGTACACGCATATACAAAATATATGATAACAACACAACCAAAAAGTATTGCACCAACATTGAATGCAAAGAAGAGAATTGAAATGAAGCAATAGGTACCATGTGTTTACATAAAAATAAAAATAAAAAAAACACAGGGAATATCTACGTCAAACGGTTCTTAAAAAAGAAAGTAGTAATTGGCATGTTGCAAAACACAATCAAATCAGTAACAAAAACAATACCAATTTACATTAACAAAATAATCTTTATGATACTTTACACTTTCAAGCCATTTCCTTCTTGCTTTTCTATTTGATTCTCTAAGATACTCATACAAGTATTTCACATCTGCTTTTATTTTTTTCCAACACATAGACATGTTCATGAACAAAAAGCAGATGAAACCCGAACTTTATATGAAACCGTAATGTAATGAACATTTAAGGCAAGAGCTAACCAGCCTGCCATAGGGCATTTAATGCCCCTATGGAAGCTGGTTCACCATACATGGCCATGGGCAGCCATAGGAAGATTTGACCGTTGCCGTGCAATTCTCCGAGATTTTGGTGCCCCACTGTTGCCCTGCTGGCGTCCGCCATGCTGGCACATATTCAAAACGAATTTGTCACCCTCTCGCACCAATATGCCCATCGTTCAACCATCTTGGCCCTTTTCTCTCGCCCGCGCGAATCCTCTTTTCTCCCGGACCTCACCTGCAACGCTACGCCTGTGTGCTCGTCTGGAACCCTCACAGGACTCGCTCGTCTCCTCACCTGCAACGCTACCTGCAACTAGCGCATCGTTGAAATCCCTTGGCTCAGCCTGCTGTTACGTAGGCTTTGGTGAGTTGCCATCCAACTCCTTGTGCGCCTTGCTCTACAGGAGTAAACACTTATCTAACGCTTTCATTTTAATCAATGGAAGAGAACTGATGTTACATGAACTCGCAAATGTATTCTTTAACTTATTTTAATTTGTTTAAATGACAGTTTGAATTCCCTCCAAGTCCATTCTCTTCCACGAAGTAAACCTTCAAGGCAACATCTCCCTTGATGTGCGAGAAAATGCCCCTCTTTTCCAGTGGGAAATGTTGCACAACTGCTTCTTCCTCTCTGACAACGCTACTTCCATAAATACGTGCTCTTCCCAGGAAGTTCTGGTGTGAGTTGACTTATTCTCGTGATATACATGTACATCTATTATCTCAAAGGAAAAATTAGAAGGATTTGGGACAGTGAATGAGAACTCTTCATTCCAGACTGGACTTAGATCTTTGTCTTTAGTAACAGTGCGAAACCTCTGGTGGGCAAATTCAACCTCAATATAAGCACTTGATGAACCCTGCTTATCCTTGGGCATCGAATTGTGGACACTAATAACCTCCACTACTAACTTGAGCTTACTCATTTTGCGCTTTTTTTACCTCTGAAAAACACAGTAGTATGGTGAACCCCCTTCCTCTTGTGTGAAACTCTTGAATAAATTTGCCTCTAACGGCCAAATTGATAAGTTTGACTTAATAAACCAAAATATCAAAGTGCTCCTCTGTGATAGATCTATTTATAAAACCTATCTGCCTTTATAATCCAAGATTCCATAGTGATATGGTTTACTTCATACCCAAATGCAATAATTAGCAGCAACACTCTCCTTAACAGACTCAAAGTTCCATTAGCCTTGTAAACTCACAAACATGTAAATTATGGGGCAGATTTGGGATGTCAGCAAGGAAATCAAGACTTACATGAGAAACAAAACTCAATTATTATACTACACTAAAACAAAATAGCATATGTTTGCTTAAGAAAGAAAAAATCAACCTTTATAGACATTATTGAACTCGATCAACCCTCTTTAATCATTTTCCCAAAGAGCAAAGCAGAGGAAAATAGTTTAGCACAATGTTCACAACCCAACAGAAGGACACCATAGAAGGATAAGATACCAACACCTTATGATACAAGACATATTTAGATTGCATACACCCAGTGTTTTATGCCATAACAATAATAGTTTATGATTTGTAGGATAGCAACTAACCATTACTGGTCAAATCACATGTTGGTCATATTCAAATCCATAGTAGAGGCATATGGAGCATTTGGAACAATTCCAGGGCCTTTAGGCTTAAGCTAACAACAATAAGTGACTGCATAGTCACTTGCTACATCTAGTTATGTGAAATAAAGCTGAGATTATCTCAGTGCACATCAATTGTTTTGGATCATATAATTTATCCAACATCACAAACAAGCTGAGAAAACTACTTTCGATGAAGTTGTTTCTCACTTCAGCATTCATGTTCCCAGGCACGCATTGGAGGAGCCAACTCAGGTTTTCATTTCAGTTGCTTCTGCATGACCCTCCACCTTTCATTTCTATCAAAGAATACAACTAGTTTCCCACTGCCAGTTGGAAATCATTTGCAAAAAGTGCCTGACAAATTTTGAAAAATTGGTTGTTAGGAATGCACTGCATACATTTTTTAATATCCTGCACTTCTTTTTTGTAGTTGCTTCTTTGCTTAGCGCAAATGAAACAACATTTAACCTACAAAATCATGCCCTTTTAAATCTCCTACACTTCCACTCTCTATAAGGTAAGTTATTGTATGAGACAGATTCTTCTCAAAACTGAAAGAGGATCAACAACTTATGTCCTTTGTACTCAACAAGCAACATCCTTATCCTTCTCTGCCTATTTTTTGATGAAGATATCCTAAAATAATGATATACTGAAATGATGAAGGCCCAACTACTGATATCCTTATTATTGTTATGTCCTTTGTCTTTTCACTCAGAATCAACAATGCCTGTCAAGTATACATATAACCCTACTGTTGCAAGATAATGATAAGACTCTGTCTGGCGAACAATGTGTCACTAAATTTCTTCTTTTCTAGAAGATTGAATTAATGCTTCTGGATGATTGGTTACTTTCCCACTCACAGATGCTTTATGCTTGTATATGACAATCCCTTGCTATAGCTATCGTCTTGATTATGCCGGTCTGTGATGAACTACATCAGGATGTAAGCTTAATGCAATTCACACATTCAACACTGCCTTTTCACTTACCGACACATTGGACTACACAGACATGCCATTAATGATTATTTAAAGCTTCAATGATTTGTACATGAGAACTTGACATTTCTTAACATACTTGTGCCATATTATTTCTTCAAATTGAACTCACTCTCAAGGACCGAATTCCCAAACCATAAATACTGATCTTATCATTGTCATAAGTATATGCCGGATTTGAATCTCGTTCATTACTCAGGGATCCATTCTTGATTGAAATTATTGTTGTAGAAGTTAATGTAATTAGACCACTGATAAATGTGCAAATTTCCATGTCTAGTCTTCAAAAAAATTAGGATAAAGAATCTGAGCCAATCTGAAGAATAAGATTGAAACATTCAACTATAGTTGTTTCACTCTTGAACTTGCACAGGTCGGCTTAATTCTCCTTAACACTCATAGATGTATAGTTAGTGAATTCTAGACATCATGGTAAAGGAGATTGTTGCAATCACAATTTGACCACTGCAATTAGACTCAAAATCTTCATTGTCATGCAATTAGGCTTAGGCACTGCAGGATCATATTAAAATCATGGACAGAATGACAACAGAAATCATCATTCCTTGTCGTTGTCAAAATTATTGGTACACAACTTCTAAAGAAACCCAAGGATGAGAATGTGTCTTAATACCACAAGCTGTGTTCTTAAATTCAAAACTATGAGGAAATACCTTAATGTTGGGTATTTTTGCAATGGGAAAATACCAAAACCAAACATTAACTAAACACAGAGTCAATGCTCTCTTTTTCTTTCTCTACTCCAGGATCATTTGTGTACAGAGGAGCCTTAAAAAAAAATTACTGAACAGAGTATTTCACCACCATAAAGATTTCCATTCATTAAAATAAAAACACTAATACATATTCATCCTCTTTGCTGAGAGGGATTTATCAAAAACAACATTCAACCAAAACTCTGTTTTCACCTGAGAATTACTGAGACATATTCATCCTCTTTCACTCAGAGGGATTCACCAAAACATTACAAAAAAAATTACTCTGTCTCCTTTGAAATTTTACACCACTCTGTGTAAATATTTCATTTACATTCACTGCTGTGTGAAAACAAAAATTACATGGATTTACACATTTACCTTTTCACTCCTGTGTGAAACAATTCATGGGTTTGGAACAAACTACCCCCTGGTTTTCTTCATTCACTTCACTGCCTTCTCCTGCACTGCTGTGCATTTTTTTTACTTCTTACATTACCAAAAAAAAGTTTTTACGCTGCTGCTGGGTTTTACCATTTTCTCATTAAACATTTCAAACCCAAAAAATTATTCATGCACACATCTGTGCGTTCTTCCTTTTTTTTTTTCGCGCTACTAGGCCTCGCTGTGTTTTTTTTACATATATAATGAACAACAGAAAACCAAAAAAAACATATAGTCAATGAGTTACATAACCAAAAAAAACAATAAAATTAAATACCTCATTTATATCTACCAATGCCATTTAATTCTCAGCATGGCGAAGGTACTTAGTAAATTAATTTACTGGTGAAAAAGAAAGCTTTACGCATTCTCCATGTCCTGCACAGTGTACCCAGTTTGACCTTGGTCCGATGGTGAGCAAACTTGGAGCAGATCTGGTTCAATCGGACAGGTATCAGATGGGGTGTTCTGACCGAACTTTACTCCACACATTATTTAATTTTACCACACCCCGTATGCACCTTCCTTGCGATCGGACGGCGAAGAACATTCCCTTTGATCGGACGAATATCGGGTGGGGGCTTTTGACTGACTTTTATTGTCCGAAAAGTGTTTGAGGATGATGTCATGCCAATCCACGTGCCTCCTCCAAAATGAATCAGAGCCCCTTCGTACAGAAACCACTTTACGCTGAAGGGTGGTGCGATGGCTTACTGCCAGTTTCCTGGTTTGCTTCGGTGGTTTTGACGTGCGTTAAATGCTGGCCCGTGCACGCAGTGAAATTACAAATTCAACACTCCCCTTTAATTTCAACTGCTGGGCATTCAGTCATACACCGACACTTTCTCAACTCCTTGACATGCTGATGTTACAAAAGAGTCCTCCTCTTAACAGAGGGATTCACCACTGTCTATGCTGAAAAGCATCTTCCTCTAAACTAGAGGGATTCACCTATCTATGCCAAAAAAAACATCTTCCTCTTCACAGAGGGATTCACTAACACTGCTTCAGATGCAGTTCCACAGACAACAAAATAGTCTTCCTCTTAATAGAGGGATTAACCTGAAACTGTGCTTAAGAGCACCTTCCTCATGACAGAGGGATTCACCATAACAATGTGCTGAAGAACACCTTCCTCTTGACAGAGGGATTCACCTGTGACTATGCTGAAAAGCATCATCCTCTTGATAGAGGGATTTACCATGTGTATGCTAAAGAGCATCTTCCTCTTGACAGAGGGATTTACCATGACACTGTGCTGAAAAGCACCTTCCTCTTTAACAGAGGGATTCACTAAGAACTTCACTTCCTCTCACAGAGGGATTACTGCCAAACACTGCTTTAGATGCAGTTTCAAAACAAAACATTCATTGCACTGTTGTGCATACTCATTACATTGTTCTTTTATGCTGCTGCATATTCTCTGCTGCACTGTTGTGCCATCTTCTTTGCTGTGTCTACCCCACACTGTTGTGTCTACACTTGTTGTTGTGTTGCTGCACTTCACTTACATTTCTTTGCAAACTCTGCATTGATGTGCATTCTTCAAAGACATAATACTCGGTCTTTTCTGGAACAATTACTCTGTCCCACCTTACAAATTTACACTGCTGTGTGTAAACATTTCTTACATTCACTGCAGTTGTATATGTTGTATTTCAATTCAATGAACAACACATTCACTATACTTACATTTACTGCTGTAAAAGAAAAAAAATTCTTTTACATCTGCTGTTGTCCATTACCTTTCATTTCTTCAACAAAAACTTCATGCTGCTGCATTTTCTTATTTGCATTGCTGTGTAAAAACACATTTCTTCACTCTCTTTTAGTTCTGGTTTCATTTTCTTCGCACTACTGTGCTTCTCCTTCTTGCCATCACGCTGCTGTCTTTTCTTATGCACTGTTGTCCATACCCATAACCATAGACTCTATCATCCCCGGGTTTTTATTTGCTGCTGCGTTGCCTCTGCAATTTGCATTGTGGTTGCCTTTTGTTTCATCATACTGCTATGTGCCCATACACTAACTCTTTACTCTCCATTACTTGCACATAGAGAGAAATCATCCTCACGCTGTTTTGCGCTGCATTCTCCACACAACAAAAAAAAATTAACACGGACTGCTGCCTTTTCTTTTTACACCCTTGCTTCACACAATCTTAGTCTTCATTCATTTTTTTTCACAATGCACTGTTGTGCAGTTCCTTTCATTTTTCTGCTGCCACACATTATCATTCACCCATGTGCATTAAAAATCTGTTGTCCCTGTTTCTCTTTATGCATTTCTTTGCATGCTGCATTGCATATGAAAACATTACATTTTTTTTTACTGCTTTGTATTGTACTCACTCTGCTGTGAGTATGTTCTCTCACATTATATAGAAGGAAACTACCTTCCATTACTATGCATTTCAATGCATGTGCTCCATAAAAAGAAATTCAAAAAACTGTTGTTTATGTTCTATCTTCCCATTGTTGTGAGGGTCTCCATGCTTTGCATACTTTTCTTATTGCACTACTGCACTTCACATTTGAGCGCTACCCCTTTTCTTCTCTGCTTTTATGGCAGATTTAACTTCATATTTTTCCTTTATAAAAGGTCTTCATCAAAGAGTGACTGTTAAGACAGTTCAGTAACAAAAATCACAAGCTCCCCTTTAATGTGTGCTTGTCTTCTTTTGGAAGACTCTTCTCAAAACAAATTTAGATCCACTGGGGAGTTTAAGGGATTTTCATATTGCCTTTCCTTCCTTCTTCATACTTGTGTAACTTTCTTCTTTTGCATGGGTCTAGCTTGTTTAAGAGCCCATGTCAAGTTACAATCTCGTGCCATATGCCTAATGTCATGACACTTGAAACATTCAACATTTTTCATGAATAAAAATTCATGATTTCTTCTTGTGAAATTATTTCTTGGAGATTGTCGGGGACCACAACATCTATCTCCATGAAATGCTCTACAGTCTTTTTCCATATGACCAAAGTTTGAACAAGAATAACAATAACCAAAAAATGAACTTTGGTACCTGGGAAATGGAGGTTTCCTTGATGTACTTCTGAATCCTTGTTGCCTTGAGATCCTTTGATGATCACCATTGCCTTTTGCCTTTTTGCCATCAGCTACATTTCTTCTTGGAGCTGGTTTTCTACTTGGAGCATGATTTCTTCTATTGCAGCCTTCATTTTTCTCCTTGCCTTTGCTGGAACTAGGAGCATCACCATTTCTTTCTGGCTTCCTCACATCTCCTTTGCTTAAAGCAATTTCATCCTTGTTTGAGGATTCACCTACATACCCAAGTCCTGATTTATCAGATGGAGATTTGTGATAGCTGAGCATGTCATCCAAAGCTTGAGAGCTCTTCATGATCTTGTTCATCCCTTCAACCTTCTTCCTGAAGAGGACAATCTCTTCTTCCAATCTTTCACACTCAGTATTCTTCTTTTGCAAAGTTGTTCCTCGTTTCTTCCTTGCTCACGAGTAGCTTCAGCTGCTTTGCTATTTGATAAGAGCAGATATATATCTGACTCTTATTTTTGGCGATTTCTGCTTGACTGCTCTCCATTTTCTTCTCAGCTTCTTGTGCTTGCTTCCTGGCTTCTTGTAGCTCAGACTTAAGGGAGGATACCTCTACCTTGTACTGTCCAATCTCTTCTACAAGTTTGTTCACTCTCTTGTGCCTTTGTTCAAGTTGACTTGACAAGGCATCTTCCTGCTTCTTTGCTTTATTCAACTTATTTGTCATGGATATGACTTCTTCATGATGCTTCCTTTTGCTTTCATCAAGTTCCTTATTAAGCTTGGCAAGCTCTTCATCCATTTCTTGCACTTGAAGCTTGATGAGGTCAACCTTCTCATTTTCAGCTTCTATGATGGGTTCAAAATTTTCTTCTTGATTCATGGTCATGGTCAGTGCTCTCTTTGCATGAAGGTCATGAAGTCTGTCCCATATATCCTTTGCTGATGAATATTTTCCTAGATTCTTCTTTACAGAATCAGGCAACCCATCCAAGATTGTCTTTGCTGCTTTTGCATTGTACTCCTTGGATTCTCCATTCATTTTTGCTATCATCAATCACTGACTCCCAAATTTCAATGCCTTGAGACTTTAAGAAAGTCCTCATTTTTATTTCCCATATATCAAAGTTCCCATCAAACTTTGAAGCCTCAAATAGAATGCTTTCAAGTAGATTTTCTTCTATTTTAATAGAAGAGGGAGTCACAACCTTAGGGGATTTGGACACTTTCTTCTTTGACCTTGCCATTCTTAACTATTTTTAAAATCCCTGACTGTGTTTTTAAAATGACTCACTGTTTCTTCAACAACAACTCAAAAACTTGAGAAATACTTGAATCCCTTTGGCTGAAACTTCACACAGCTGGAGAAGCTTTACTGCTGCTGCAACAAGGGTTTTTCCTTCAGCTTCTTTGATACTTCAAAGAGCATGAACCTGCTCTGTCACCATCAAAGAGCCTGGACTAGCTCTGATACCACTGTTGGGTATTTTTGCAATGGGAAAATACCAAAACCAAACATTAACTGAACACAGAGTCAATGCTCTATTTTTCTTTCTCTACTCCAGGATCATTTGTGCACAGAGGAGCCTTAAAAAAAAAATTAATGAACAGAGTATTTCACCACCATAAATATTTCCATTCATTAAAATAAAAACACTAATACATATTCATCCTCTTTGCTGACAGGGATTTATCAAAAACAACCTTCAACCAAAACTCTGTTTTCACCTGAGAATTTACTAAGACATATTCATCCTCTTTCACTCAGAGGGACTCACCAAAACATTACAAAAGAAATTACTCTGTCTCCTTTGAAATTTTACACCACTGTGTGTAAATATTTCATTTACATTCACTGCTGTGTGAAAACAAAAATTACAGGGATTTACACATTTACCTTTTCACTCCTGTGTGAAACAATTCATGGTTTTGGAACAAACTACCCCCTGGTTTTCTTCATTCACTTCACTGTCTTCTCTTGCACTCCTGTGCATTCTTTTTACTTCTTACATTACCAAAAAAAAGTTTTTACGCTGCTGCTGCGTTTTACCATTTTCTCATTAAACATTTCAAACCCAAAAAATTATTCATGCACACATCTGTGCGTTCTTCCTTTTTTTTTGTCGCGCTACTAGGCCTCGCTGTGTTTTTTTTACATATATAATGAACAACAGAAAACCAAAAAAAACATATAGTCAACGAGTTACATAACCAAAAAAAACAATAAAATTAAATACCTCATTTATATCTACCAATGCCATTTAATTCTTAGCATGGCGAAGGTACTTAGTAAATTAATTTACTGGTGAAAAAGAAAGCTTTACGCATTCTCCATGTCCTGCACAGTGTACCAGTTTGACCTTGATACGACGGTGAGCAAACTTGGAGCAGATCTGGTTCAATCGGACGGGTATCGGATGGGGTGTTCTGACCGAACTTTACTCCACACATTATTTAGTTTTACCACACCCCGTATGCACCTTCCTCGCGATCGGACGGCAGAGAACATTCCCTTTGATCTGACGAATATCGGGTGGGGGCTTTTGACTGACTTTTATTGTCCGAAAAGTGTTTGAGGATGATGTCATGCCAATCCATGTGCCTCCTCCAAAATGCATCGGAGCCCCTTCGTACGGAAACCACTTTACGCTAAAGGGTGGTGCGATGGCTTACCGCCGGTTTCCTGGTTTTCTTCGGTGGTTTTGGCGTGCGTTAAATGCTGGCCCGCGCGCGTAGTGAAATTACAAATTCAACACTTAATTGCAAGGCTGCAATACTTACTAACTTCTTTGCAGGGATAAGACAACGCTTAGTCCATTTTAAGAGAGGGAGAAGATGAATTCACATAGGGAATTTCAATTGTCTAGGAGGTTCAAGGAATATTAATAGTTGTTGAGATTATATCATCTGAGAAAGGAAGAGAATGCATAAATCTGTTGATGACAACCGGTTTTAATAATTTGTCTCTAAAATTGAGTTTTTGGCCAATGCAATACTTGTTGTTTCTTCTGTAATAACAAAGATCTGTTGAAGGGAGAGGTTATGTTTCCTATTTCTTTTTGTTTGTATTTCTTATCAATAGTTTTATTAGCTTGTTTGTGATGTCGGATAAATTATATGATCCAAAACAATTGATGTGCACTGAGATAATCTCAGCTTTATTTCACATAACTAGATGTAGCGACTATGCAGTCACTTATTGTTCTTAGCTTAAGCCTAAAGGCCTTGGAATTGTTCCAAATGCTCCATATGCCTCTACTATAGATTTGAATATGATCAACATGTGATTTGACTAGTAACGGTTAGTTGCTATCCTACAAATCATAAAACTATTATTGTTATGGCATAAAACACTGGGTATATGCAATCTAAATATGTCTTGTATCATAAGGTGTTGGTATCTTATCCTTCTATGGTGTCCTTTTGTTGGGTTTTAAACATTGTGCTAAACTACTTTCCTCTGCTCTGCTCTTTGGGAAAATGATTAAAGAGGGTTGATCGAGTTCAATAATGTCTATAAAGGTTGATTTTTTCTTTCTTAAGCAAACATATGCTATTTTGTTTTAGTGTAGTATAATAATTGAGTTTTGTTTCTCATGTAAGTCTTGATTTCCTTGCTGACATCCCAAATCTGCCCCATAATTTACATGTTTGTGAGTTTACAAGGCTAATGGAACATTGAGTCTGTTAAGGAGAGTGTTTCTGCTAATTATTGCATTTGGGTATGAAGTAAACCATATCACTTTGGAATCTTGGATTATCAAGGCGGATAGGTTTTATAAATAGATCTATCACAGAGGAGCACTTCGATATTTTGGTTTATTAAGTCAAACTTATCAATTTGACCGTTAGAGGCAAATTTATTTCAAGAGTTTCACCCAAAAGGAAGGGGGTTCATCATACTGCTGTGGAAGGGGGTTCACCATACTGCTGTGTTTTTCAGAGGTAAAAAAAGCGCAAAATGAGTAAGCTCAAGTTAGTAGTGGAGGTTATTAGTGCCCACAATTTGATGCCCAAGGATAAGCAGGGTTCATCAAGTGCTTAAATTGAGGTTGAATTTGCCCACCAGAGGTTTCGCACTGTTACTAAAGACAAAGATCTAAGTCCGGTCTGGAATGAAAAGTTCTCATTCACTGTCCCAAATCCTTCTAATTTTTCCTTTGAGACAATAGATGTACATGTATATCATGAGAATAAGTCAACTCACACTAGAACTTCATGGGAAGAGCCCGTATTTATGGAAGTAGCGTTGTCAGAGAGGAAGAAGCAATTGTGCAACATTTCCCACTGGAAAAGAGGGGCATTTTCTCACACATCAAGGGAGATGTTGCCTTGAAGGTTTACTTCGTGGAAGAGAATGGACTTCGAGGGAATTCAAACTGTCATTTAAACATATCAAAATAGGTTAAAGAATACATATGCTAGTTTATGTAACATCAATTCTCTTCCATTGATTAAAATGAAAGCGTTAAATATGTGTTTACTCCTGCAGAGCAAGGCGAGCAAGGAGTTGGATGGTAACTCACCAAAGCCTACGTGACAGCAGGCTGAGCCAAGGGATTTCAACGCTGCGCTAGTTGCAGGTAGCGTTGCAGGTGAGGAGACGAGCGAGTCCTATGAGGGTTCCAGACGAGCACACAGGCGTAGCGTTGCAGGTGAGGTCCGGGAGAAAAGAGGATTCGCGCGGGCGAGAGAAAAGGGCCAAGATGGTTGAACGATGGGCATATTGGCGCGAGCGGGTGACAAATTCGTTTTGAATATGTGCTAGCATGGCGGACGCCACCAGGGCAACGGTGGGGCACCAAAATCTTGGAGAATTGCACGGCATCGTTCAAATCTTCCTATGGCTGCCCATGGCCATGTAGAGTGAATCAATCTCCATAGGGGCATTAAATGCCCTATGGCAAGCTGGTTACCTCTTGCCAACATTTAAACTCTTAAGAATTTTTTCGACGAAATGTCATTAGTATAGTTGACATTGAAAACTGGCGAACCATTAAAATATATCACTTCCTTACGAAATGTAATCCACAGCGATATGGGCATGTACGTGAGAAGTGCATAACTTTAAAATATAAAAAATCGAAGGCAAATGCTACAAGGTTGAGACTCTACATCAAGCTGGGAGGTATTCGAAGTAAACAATAAAAGTCAAATGCTGCGGGGTCGACACTGTATTCGAAGTGAAAATGATGACGTTGACTGCGATTGTCAACGTCGGAGGCATATAGACAAGATGGTTTTTGTTGTTAGTTGGTTGAACTTTTTTCAAATGAAAGAAACTTAAGCGATGGAAATTATCGTACATTGGGTGGTAAAAACCTTTTCAAATGAAGAAACTAAATGGTCTAAAAAGTATTGCGAGACCAATTCAATTTCGTTTTATCCGGAAATTTTATCGTAATTTTTAAATATTTAATAAGAATCTATTTAGGAAGTATATTTTTTATTATAAAACATTTATTATTAATTTTTTGATATGGAATTATTTTACAAAACGTACACTTTATCTTTATTGATTTTTTTATGAGGGCTAAAACGTTCTCAAGAGGAAAATTGATTTTTGTTTTCTTTCAAAACTTTAGAAAAATTTCTAATAATAATTTATTTAAAAAAAATAATATTTTATTATAAAAATATTTTTCTAATTTACACTTTCATTTTATTAGTGGAAATAAAAATGTGGAAAACTTTTTTATGGACATGGTTGTAACTATTTGAAATGAGGATTGTAAATAATATAAAAATTTTATGCTCAGAGTTTTTATTTCACAACTCTATATATATATAAGGAAGTATAACTGTTTTATTAGGAAACTTATGATTTTGATTTTTTTTTCTTTAACGAAATATATATTTTTATGTTTGAAAATCTCCTTAGCTTTTAGTAAATAAATTTGTAATAAAATATAAAAACAAAATAAAACTATATGTGTTACATATTAAATATTTTTTTATTAAGTAATTTTAATGTATTATTTTTATTAAGTAATAATATATATATATATATATATATATATATATAATATTTGTATATAATAAATAGAATATAAAGACAATTTGAGTATACGGGTGGAGTGGATTAAGACAATAAGATAATAGGGCTTCTACAAAAGATAGTTTTGGATTTTTCAATAAAGGTAGGTAATTGCAAGGGTCAATAAAGTGTTGGATCATTAGTATTGAGATCATGTATCAACAAACAAGGACATGCACCACACATTGCGACAATAAATGTGATATAAAGAACTAGTAGTAAGTGGCTTGGGCTAAATCCTTCTAACTAACATGAAGGACACATGACAACATGAGGCATGAGCCCAACCCTAAAGCGGGAAGAAATGCATCGAATAGGGAAAGCTACATAAGCATCCAACATGCTAGAAGAAAAGGATGCTAAGATCCTAACCACAAATTGATGGCTTAAAAATAAATTATTGGTGGAAACAAAGGTGAACCCAAGGTATGATGTTACATACCCAAGTGTTGGAAGTTATATATAATACATGATGGATTACATCGTAATAGGTACGCTTATGAAATTTTGGTACTAAAAACGAATGTTAATCTCTTGCATTAAGTCTCATTTGGAACCCAAAGGATAAACAAATTCAAACTTGTGTCCTACAGGATTCTTCATATTAGTTTTAGCTAAGACAAAAAATAAATAGGAGGTAACCAAGGAAGGGCCTTATTTTTCTATTTTGACTTGATTACATCTAAGGTATTGGAAAAAATGATTATCATGAAAAGAGGAAGATTTCACCAATCCATTGAATTGGATTAGAATGCACTCCCACAAGAATTACGGGACCAAGAAACATTTAAAGGATTTGGGAAAACTCTTGGATGCTTTTTCAATATATTTGATGTAACTAAAGTATGCAGTTACACCACCTATTCCAAAATACCTACGAACATTAATGTGACAAGAGTGATTCTAGACTCAATAATCATCACTTAATAAGATTCAAAAGAATTTCTACTATGAATATATTCAATTTTAATGTAGAAAGAGCCATGGGCATGTGAACTTATTCTAAGGTTGTCCCAAAAATGGAGAAGAACTACCAATAAATCTAATGAACAGCTAAACAAGGATTTTTTAGAAAAATTGTGAAGCAAAGGAAAACAAACGAAGAATCCAAGAACTTAAATGGAATTCGAGTGGCTTCCAGGAACTACGAAGGGTTGAGGAAGCGGAACTAATTAGATCAAATTTCATGTATCTAAATTAAAACAAAGTAGAACCATAATCCCAAGAACTAGAGCATCTAAGGAGGATAGGAATTGTTCCTATAGAGTTCAGCAAGGCACTAGAAAATGAAAATACAGAAATGCGTGAGTTGGACTAGATAATCTAGACCATAATCCCACATTATATGAATAAAATGTGACACAAAATATGGATTGGGAAGACGTAAAATATTGCATTGAATATCTAGTCAATGTGCTTGTTTAGAAAAAGCTAAGTAATATTGTAGAGAATCAACTCATGAAAATGCAGAAAGAACTTATCGAAAGTAAAGGGAAGGGGAACAACACAATCTAGCATCAATAGGATGTGGGAGGGATAGGGGTAAAAAACATCCTCCTCAAAGTTTAGAAGAAAATGGAATTGATAAAAAGAAAAAAGGGAGAAAATCATCGTAGAAGAAACTAATGGACACAAGGGTGATTTTGGTAGATTCTAAGTGAAGCATATGTCTCATGGATATTTATTTCCACTCTCAACCCAATATTTAAAATGGAAGTTAGCGGGTGGAATATTATATGACACAATTTCCCTTCAAACTATACAGTGGGAAAATTTAGACTGGAATTATTTCTTGAATAACCTAGAATATTTGGAAGAACCATGAGGCTAAAAGTTTAGTTGAAGAAGGTGCCTCCAAATACCTAGTAATCCTTTATAATTTAGATGTATCGAATATGTGGAAATATTTCTATATCAAAAAGGAAAAATTAGTTGACGAAAAGTCCCAATTAGAACTAGTCCTATTTGGAATAGTAATTCTTGCAAGATATGCAGACTTCGTTACCCATTAAGATAAATTATAAAGTAATTCCAATTCCATAAATTAAGAGAAAATTTAATTTAATGTTTTGCTAAAACTCCCAAAAAAATAACATAAATTATCTTGACTACGTACCTTAATTATATATCTTAACCATTTACATAAAAGTACTAAAATAAAAATATACAAAATAAAATATATATTATTATCTTGACTACTTATCTTAATTATATATCTTAGTCATCAACATAAAATTTCTCAAATAAAAATATACAAAATAAAAGATATATTTGTTGAACCTATAGAAAAAAGTTCATTAACTTCAATAATGGTTAATCACATGAAGATTATATTATATGTTAATGGATAAATATTTATAGAAAAAGTTCTTTAACTTCAATAAGGGTTAATCACATGAACATTGTATTATATGTTAATCGATAAATATTTTTTAAATTGTAGACATGTGAGCTCATATCCCATACGCTTTGATAGATGATAAAAAATTTATTGAAATGTATTTATAACCAATAGAATCGAGTAAATGAAAAACTTATATAACTCAGAGAAATGCTGTTACAAAACCATTCATTCATAATGGCATCGATTCACCAAAGTGAATGTAGTTTTATCAAATTATATTGAAAATTAATATAAGCATGCACCCTTGAGTACGAAGTCTTCCAACCGTGGTCACTGATCCAAAGGTTCAACCTATAATAATTACAATTAAAAAAAAAAAAAAATTACTTGTGTCCAACCAATGTTTAAAAATAGAAGAAAAACTTATGGACATAAATCATGGGAAAATAGTATTCTTTGCACCAAGGATCCGCAATTGGCATTTCTCTTTCTATTCGAGAGGTGATTGTCTCAAAGAAATATTGTCGAGTGGCTGAGCAATTAGTGGAGGTCTCATAAGTTCCAGGTTGAGTTAACACCTATATAGCCTTCTAACATTTTCGACATGTTCATTTTTAAGTTTGGTCATATAAGAAGCAATTGAGTTGAAACATTCTTTGTGATTAGAAATGAGTCCGCAATGAAGCTATTGTGTTAAGCACTAAGCTCATTTAATTTTTTCATTTAATCATCAATTAATTGGTTTACATATTTAATAGAGGCTTCCATCCTAGAAAATAAATATTTTGCATTTCATACTCTGTGATGATATCAAATGCTCCATCCCTTATTTTTGTGAAAGTTTTATTCGTCTTTATAATAATCTTTTGGAACTACTCACAATTTCCCAACAAAATATCCAAAGAGACTTGGTAGTGAAATTTGTCTTAATTAATTGACCTTGGAAGGCCATTAGGATCATCTTGACTCTTTATTTCGCACTCACTGATATTTTCAAAAGAGATTCGAGTTTCTTTCTACATTATGAAAACAAACGTAATATGTTAACAAAGATTAGTTAACTTATCATGTTATAGATCAATCTAGTTCGATTTCTTACAGAACTCTTCATTGCAAAGAATCTAGTATTATTTGAATAAGCCTATACCTTCACGAATTCATAATTCCTTTTCTTTAGCCTCAAATCTTAAACTTGTACGTCAAGAGAATTAATATGTTCTTCATATCTACCCAGAAGTTGTTTGATTTGTGTATCTAGTTTCCATTGAATATCAATGGGTTCTTTAGAATGACATTCATTAATAGATTGCATATTGTTTTCATCGAAATTGTTAGCCATTAGAACATATGCACTATATTTTTCATCCAATTGGTTTACCTATAACTTATAATATTTTTCTAGCTCCATTTCTCGATAATTCAATTGGATTTGCAATACAACAACTCATACCTTCTCCATTTTCAAATAAGTGACGAGTTTATTTACTGACCATATATTTGTATTTGCAAAGGAAGCTAAAGCATATGTCATTTTACCTAAAAACTGCTCGTCATTTAAATGAGAAGCACTCTAGAACATACCTAACTCCTAAGATAACTATTTAGGTTTATTTTTTTAACTTTTCATTCCTCTAGCTTTGGAAATGGTTTTATTTGATAAAAATAGCTAAAAGAACACAATCACATAAACTTAATCATATATTATGCACAAATGGTGTATGTGTAAATACACTCACAGACACAGATTACATTCAGAGCACTCTATTAGATAGAGTTTTTGAGATCCAACTTATTCCTAATTTAGATAGAGAGGTTGAGAGAATTTCTCAACCATCACAAACCAACTCCTTAAATATGGAATGTAAGCATTAATTCCAACATCCCCCCTTAATGATTACATTACATGAAAATAACAAAATAGTCAAGCTTATCAGTAGATGCTCCATCAAGTTGCCTCATAACCCTCGGAAAGGTGTAGTTGGCAAGTTGGATTCCTGAGTTCCCTTTCTCAACTCCCGAATCAAGGACCTCAAGAAGTCAATTACTAGACAACCTCCCAATCTGTCGCATAACCTCATTAGGAAACCACTTCCACGTCTACCACTAATGAGGGATCCTTCCCTAGATCCGCAACTGCCATATTATCTGGACAACCATCCATATTGAGCCTTACTAATTTCTTCAAAAATTTTATAATAATGGAAATTAAACTAATATAATCACAAAAAAACGGTATAGTCACGGTAACAGTGACTCTCACAATGCATTTTATTAAACACATCGTCCAGTGCGTGTTTCAGCTCCGCAGGAGGCTCAAGCTTGTGGGAGTATTTGTCGAACCAGATATGGCCGAACGATCTGGTTACCAAATTGAACTTTATTCTGGCTCTCGCTAGCTCGCTAGCGGTGTATCCGTTGATGGGAAAAGCGTTCTGTTTATGAGGGGATAAAAAGAAAATCCTACACAAGTTTTCAACAAGGTGCACTTGGAGAAAATCGCAGATGATTTGAAGTAGAGTTGCCTTTGGTGGCAAAACGTTTGCGTGAAATATCGTGCCATCGATGGTAAGTAGCTCCTTTTCGAGCCGTGCGGGTTGGATAGACAGGAATAGTGAAACGGCCATGTGAATAGCAGCCAGCAAATGGGGCTCCTCGTTTTGAAGCGAAGGCACCTGTATTTCAAACGGGGAAAAATATGTATCGAATGCCCAACCTATTGATAACTCTATTGATGTTCGTCTCCACACGCTGGCGAGAACAGATAATGGGATCTGGTTTTCCAACTTGAGAATGTCACACTTTATATCAACAACATTCTCCTGACTATATCCTACCAAAAAGAAGTATAGAATAAAGCAGGCATCTACCATCATCATGAAGGCGAAGTTCTTACAATAATCACCTTCCAGGATTGGGCAATCATAGAAACTCGCAATATCCTCCCGCGAAGCTTCGATCGTTGCAACCATGTCGTCCAATCGCTCAACTGTAAGACCTCCAAAATGGACCGTAGCCTCCCAGAAATCGGCAGCGACCTTGACCTGATAAAAACAACTAAAATAACTCAATCACAATATTTCAAGGATTTAGACTCACAATACACAGGCCTCTGATCCTGTGCTCTAATACCATGATAAAAATAGCTAAAAGAACACAATCATAGAAACTTAATCATATATTATGCACAAATGGTGTATGTGCAAATACACTCACACACACAGATTACATTCAGATCACTCTATTAAATAGAGTTTTTGAGATCCAACTTATTCCTAATTTAGATAGAGAGGTTTAGAGAATTTCTCAACCATCACAAACCAACTCCTTAAATATGGAATGTAAGCATTAATTCCAACATTATTTTGAGTGAAGCAAATATAATTGTTCAATAGATCTATAACTTCTTATACATGGTAGATTGCAATGTTTCTTAATCGTTATCGGGATAATATCGGCGCGAAGAAAAAATCGGAATTATTGGGAAATTATCTGAAATTATCTGAAATAATCGGGAAATAATCATTTCGTACAAAAATATTCATTTTAATTTTTTTTTTTTCAATTTTTTAATATTTAAACCATCTACAACATAAAATAAATACATTGACACATAAATATAATAAAAAAAAACTAATATATAAGATGTTTAATATCATTTTTAGCGCTAAAATAACACATAACATTGAATCATGTCCTAAATAGTAAGTCCTAACTCCTGAGTCCCAACTCAACCTTAAAATATAAAAAAATATATGATAATGTATCTCATCATGTCATAATGTCATATACAATAAAATGAAAGTCTAATCCTATTGATTTCCTCTGCCCCTCTTACGAGAAAATGCCACAACTTTCCCTTTCCCTCTAGATGTAGATGTTGGTGCCCGTGCTCGTGGAGATGGAATTGGAGCCTAATGTGCTCTAGAAGCTGAAGAACTAGAAGTAGGAGCTATAGGAGGTAGACCATGTCCTCTACTGGTGACAGTGGTAGCTCGGGTAGGCGGTGTCACCTCCTCCTCCTGTTCCTCCTTCTTCTCCTCCTCGACCTGCTCCTCCTCCTGCTCCTGCTCCTCTTCCCCCTCCACTACATCCTGCACTAACCAATCATCAACTGACTCCATTAGAGGCCTCTCGGCCTCAACCCTCCATGCAGCAATGGTGTCAATCCCATCCAATGACATGGCATCGAGATCAGGTGTCCTCTCAAGTTGCCTCACCTACAATCAAAGACTGTAGTAGATCTAGACCATGTCATTAAGTCGCTGGGACTCCAACCTGTACAAATATCATGAAATAATAATTAATAATTATAAAAAAATATTATTTAATGAATTCAAAAATTTACTTGGAAATTTTCAATATTTTAAATGTTTAAGTGTTAACCTGTTGCACTTCTTGTTGTGTATTTTTTCAAATACGCTCCAGTTGCACTCACATCCTGAAGAGCTACATGTTTGGCTGAGAATGCAAATGGAAAGCTTTTGCAGAAGGTGTACCTTGCCACCATACTTTTTCCACCATGCATCTACAACGAAATTACAAATAAAATTTTAAATAAACATAAGAAAAAAATGGAATTTGAGGAGACAATGTAGTTTGAAACAAAGTTACAAACTAAAAAATACATGGCATTTTAATCATCCTATCATTGACAGCCATCTCAAAGCCAAATGTGCCACCTGCCATCCTATATGTCTCAATTTGTTTAGATATCTCTATATGTTGTTCTGGAGATCGCACCATCTTCTGGACATAGGATAAGAATCCATCCATGATCTCAGCATCAAAATCAAACCCACATGCATAAGAAAATGCAGGGTTCAGGAAAAGCCGAGCAGCATGAATGGGATGATGGAGTGTGTTGTTCCACCGCTCATCAATCACTCCCCATAGAAGGAGTTGTTTCTGAAACCCATCATCTCCCTTATCATCATAGTAGGCCTGAACAGCTTCTTTGGCCCTATCCATGGCTTCATACAAATAGCCCATTGCGAGCTTCTCACCACAACCAATCGAAGAACCTTTACAAAAGGTTCAGTAACGGCGCACAACTCCTGCACTCCTGCCCAAAAGTCTTCCTGGTATGAAACCAGTCTGCATACAACCTCTCCCTCTGGTTTGTGGCTCATTGGCAAAGCACACAGCTCCTATGAAAGAAACATTCTCTTCACATCCCACATAGAATTTAAGAGGGATTGAAGAGATTTGAAACTGGTGGCAAACCATGTAATGGCGGGGTGCACCAACACTTTGTTGTTGGTGAATCTTCTCATCAAGCTAAACACAGATGTATGGTTATATATAAATTTTGTAATGCTTTTGGATGAATCAACAATATCTTTAACAAAGGGAATTTTCCCTATGTCCTCCAACATCAAATCAATACAGTGTGCAGCACAAGGTGTCCAAAATAAAGTAGGATGCCTGTCCATAAGCATCCTGCCAGCAACAACATAATTTGCAACATTATCCATTATGACTTGGACAACATTTTGTTCACCCATCTCCAAAATAAACAAATCTAGCAAATCACATAAAGTTCTTGCATCTTTGATTTGTGTAGATGCATCAACATATTTGATAAACATAGTCCTATTGAGACAACTAACCAAGAAGTTTATAAGGGTTCTCCCCTTTTGGCCAGTCCAACCATCTGACATAACAGTGCATCTTGTTTGTGCCCATGATGCCCTAAAATCCTCCAATATTTGGGTGTAGTCATGCTTTTCATTTTGAAGAATCCAGCCTTTGAAATGATGATAAGAAAGGATTTTGTACCCCGGGCCAACATTGGAAATATCATCAAGAACAGGTTGGAAAAATGGATTATTCCTTACATTGCTGAAAGGAATATCACTCTAGAGGAGAAATTTTGCCAACTTGTCAGCTTGTTCTTTCTCAGTTCTTTTTAGCATTGAACCAATAGATGGCTGTGAACCAGGTGTGGTTCGAGGAAGAAAAATGATGATGCAGTTATCACATTGGTTGATGCTGCAGTAGAACTAGTGCCACTTGGCCCACTTCCTTCAGCTGACCTTTTTAGTTGCCTTTTGAATTCTTCTTTGGCCTCTCTAGTCTGCTCTAAAGTTTCCAATGCTTTCATGGCTCTTTGGATAAGTTCAGGAGTTGTATTTGTACAAGGCCCCACGTCATGTCTAGCGATTTTTACAAGGTGAAACTTCAACTTGTACATGCCCCCGGACATAGGTTGGCCACACAACTTGCAACTCAAGTTTAGTCTATCATTCCAAGAATCAGGTACACCATATTCCCATAAAGGATCCAATTTTCTTGGCATGTTTGTTTTTGAACTTTGAAGTTGCAAACTTGAAGTCTTGAATGATGTTTTGGTGCAGTTGTGAACCTATGGGAAAATAAGGATTAGGATTACAATTTAGCATTTACAAAATTACAAGTTACAAATTTACAAATTACAATTTAGTATTTTAATTTTTAATTTTTACATTGATGATTGTACAATGAAAATCCAAGTTACCTGTAACCCAACCTAAAACAACCATTCGAAAGTTCAAAGATTCAAACACAAATTACCCAACCATTCCAAGCCCAAGTTACCCAACCAAATGGAAAAAACAATGAAGAAAAGATAAACAATGTTTAAAAAAATGAAAAAAAATAAAATTGGTTCCCATAGTCATACCAAGTTACCCAACCCAAAACAATGAAGAAGTACAAAAGAATCTTTAAAAACAATAAAAACAAAAGAAAAATGGTGCCCATACCAAGTTTCCGAACTAAAAACAATGAAAAGCATACAAAAGCAATGTTTTTAAACAATGAAAACAAAAAAAAATCAATCCACATACCATTTCTATGGAGAAATCGGTGGTCTCCTCTTGATTTTCTCCTCTAAGCACTTAGATTTGGCTAAAAACCCTCTTCAGCTTGGTCTCCAAGAGCTCCTCCTCCCTTCACGTGCGACTATCCAAATGAGCTCATGAAAAAACCCAAAAAAGTTATAAAACTATGTTGTCGCGACCTCTGGTGATTATTTCAGTTTTTATCGCGATTATTTCATTTGTATCGCGATTATTTCATATTATCATGATTATTTCAATAAAAATTGGCAAAAAAAATTCCGGCGATTATTTTGTTTAATTATCGCGATTTTATGGGAAGAGGGAAAACATCGCGATTATTTAATTTTATCGCGATATTATCACAATTTTCACAATACTGGTAGATTGTCCAAATCCATAAAAGTGGACGATGGCTTATTCGGAGTAAACCTAACTGGAGTGGTTTTAATCATGGAATATGTAATCAAAGATGTTGAGCCCATACATCTTGTGCCTTTATTTCTCCTTCCTAAAATATCTACTCGAATTGTCTCATAAGAGGTTTTTCGAGGTGAATCACATTATATGTGACCAGATATATGTTTTACTTCCTAATTCTTCGCATCTTTCTCTACATTCTCTATATTTTTGTTGATGATGATGATGATGATGATGATGATGGTTAACGTCCACTTAGACCAAATTGGTCTATCAGACCTACAATTTTCTTAGTTTTTAATGATCTGGCTCCTCGTCTTTCTTGGCGAGATTGGTGTTGTAGCTTTCTTTTCCTTCTCTACAGTCTTCCAAATTCCTTTATCTTGCATCTCCTTCATCTGTTCTGGTTCTTGGGACATTGGTGTCTTAGCTTACTATTCACACTATGTTTTTCTCTTTATCTTTATTTTCATTATCCTTTCCTTGCATTTATTATTCTTTATTCTCATACTATTTTTTTTCTTTTTTCCCTTTATGCTCTTATCCTTTTCCATATTCTCTTCTTCTTCAATACCTTGTTTTCCCCTTGAGTTTTTATTTGGTTTTCACTACTTTCTTGTCAATCTTATTTATCTTCTCATTTTCTTAGAGAGAAAGAGGTAATATTTATTGTTAACCTGAATTCTACTTGGTTAGTAATAGAATCTATCGTATATCCTTCTATCCTAGCTTTCCCTTTCATAAATTCATATTTCCCATTTAGTCGAAAGGTAAAAAAATTAAAATGTTTTTTTAGGATATTTTAGCACCTTCGAAAGTCATATAAGAAAAGAATGTTCATGATATTGGCTCTAAATATGACTATAGAACAACATTTCTTAATAGTTCCTTTGGAATCATGCCTCTTTAACATTCCTTGAATTAGAAAAATATATTTAAATGGTATGCTTCCTCTAAGGTATGTTTATTGTTTTATAATGAATAAATTCACATTATAACTAGAAAATCAGGGTGGAGCCCTTTCTAATTTATCACCAAAATGGATGCAATATGATGCAAGGCTCGCCTGCAAAACCAGGATCTTTTAAAATCTCTCTCGTGGAAGCTTGATTAGTTCACAATGATCATAAGACTATTAAATCTCATATGATAGCTTTCAAACCATCACCATAGAATTCAAACCATCCAACAGCTGAATCGCTATGTGATGTGAGAAAACAGAGCATTTAGCGAATTCCAATCCATATTAAAGCCAGCATATTATCCCTGATAAATGTTAAAAGCTCTGAAAGTTCTAGACAATACATATGCACAAAAATCATTGAAATAATTAATTAAGAAATAAATTATTTACAAGAGAAATCATGACCTATTCATGGCATCTTATTCTTCATACTCACTCATCCTCTCTCACTCTATCTCAATGCCTTTAAGGCTACATAATTTATAAAACTTAGCATGATCTAGAATCACTCAACTAAAAGCTCTAAGACTTTACATGCAATGCATACATATGGAAAAAAGCATATTGAGGCTTTTACTCCATTTTTTTCCCTGTTCTAAAATAGAAAAGCTTTCCTTATCACTTAATGGTCCACATCCATTCCTTTTATGCCTAAAAGCTCTTGTAGTTTTATTTATCTATTTTGAGAATATCTAATTAAAAGCCTAAATATTAAAGTGACTTGGAATTTAGGAAACTAATTCCACAATTGCATGACCCCTATGTCTATTATTTACAATAATTTCCCTTTGGGCTGAATGGTCCCGCATCAGACTCCCAAGGTAGAAAAGATTCATGATCTCCTGATCATGTGTTTAGATCTATGTTTGCCTGGATCCCATATCTTGTGTTGAAACTTTCCATTTGTCGCTGCTTCTATCTATTGTTCTTCTCCAGGTCTCCACACTTTATGCTGCTTTGCTCCACTAGCTGCACTCTTGCAATCTTCTGATGTCTTCCTTTTGCTGCTTCTCCTTTGTTTCATTGCTACTGGTCTCTTCCAGGATTCCTTCATCATCCTCCGCGTCATCATTTAAATTTCTTTGTCTAGCAGATTTTCCCCAGCATCTTCATTTAGACCTGTACTCACAAAACAATTGTTAGAATAAAAAATATAAGGCTTCAGTGCCCCCATGGATTTTGTTGCTGCCAATGTTGTCTCAGCTGCCACCATAAATGTCGCCCCACATGTTGCTCTAGCTGTCACTATGGATGTTGCCGCCTCCCAAACTTCCTATCCCTCTGCAACATTCCTTTGCTTGTCACCTGCAATTTCATCTGCAACTTTTTCCTCTGGTTCAGACGTCTCCAGCAAATATTTCAGCACATAAGTCCTCTGTCTCTCCAACTCTCTTCTCTGGAGATCTAGTTTTCTATACAGTTCAACAACTTCATTAGGAGTAGAACTTGGAAACTTCACACAATTTTCTATACCTTCAACAACTTTTAACCAACCATCAGTTGGTCCAAAATTCTGATTAGACTCCTTCGTCTTCATTTTCTCATCATCGATCTGAACAACCTTCAGATTCAACTCTTCTTGGACAAATTATAAAGCTTGTTCATCTCCCTGTTCTTTACCTGCAAACATGCGCAACTCATTAGTTTTTAAATCACAAGACTTTTCAATCTTGACTGCTTCCTCCATCACCTCTGTTAACTGCATGCTTATCTATACATCTTTTTTTGCTGTAGTCTCTGCCACTTCATTCTCTTCCTCAGCAGTAAACCATGTCTCTGGTATTTCACATTTTCTTGTAACAACTCCATCAATAGCTCAAGATGAACTGCTATCTCAGCTTTCTCTTTCTCATTCTCTTCGTGAGTCAATTGCTGTCTTATGCCATTCGCCTTGGCATATTTCTCCTTCTTTATTCTGTGGCCTTTTTCTTGTAACAGCACAAATTAAAAATAAAATTAAAGTCTTAATGCAAAAAAAAATCTTACAAATCAAATTACCTATATTACATGTACTTGCCGGCTGTGAAGTGATCACAATATTTTGGGGACGACTCTCCTCCCAACGATAGGCTCAATTGTGCAGGATTCTGCTACAACTGGCCACCCCCAAGCCCTCAATCAACGACTACTGCTAGTGCTCCTAAGTCTTAGTATACCATTCTACCAAGAGAATGAAAGATAAAATCTTGGAATGATGGAATACCTCCCATCCTCCTCACCATCTATTAAATAGAACAAAACATTGGAAGGGGAACCACATGCACACATTCCATGTGTCTGCATGCAACTTTTTTTCTTGTTTTATTTCTTTACTTTTCTTTTGATTTTTCGCTTTCTTGTTTTATTTCCTTCTTTTTGATAATTTCCTTCTTTTATTTCTATTTATTCTTATTTAGAGCTTTAATATGGT
This sequence comes from Pinus taeda, assembly GCA_000404065.3. NCBI lineage: Eukaryota > Viridiplantae > Streptophyta > Pinopsida > Pinales > Pinaceae > Pinus > Pinus taeda. The sequence goes on from APFE031302854.1 coordinate 128,230, forward strand.
TATTACTATTTTTATTTTTATTTTTATTACTTATTTCTTTTTGTATAATTTTTAATATCATTTATTATTTATTATTTTTATAATTTATTACAAGTGATTCATTTATTATTATTCATTATATTCATATTTTTTATTATTAATTATTATTTTTGTATTATTATTTTATTCATGTTGCCAACACCCTCTGTTGAACTAGTATAACCAGCAGGCATCGAAAGTCCCCAACACCCTTGAAATCTCAAGGAATCTCTGTGTTTTTTCCACTTTCGGCACCAGGCACAGGCCTAACCCAGTCTGTATCCTAGTCCAAGGCTGGCCCCAAGGGTCACGCCTGACTCAGACCTCATCTGCCCCAAGGCAGGCATCCGGTTCGGTACTCAATGACCCCGGGCATCTCGCAAGGCTGGCCCACTTCCCCCACAACTACTAAGGTGCACATCCCCAGGCATCGAAGTCATTTACATCCCTTCCAGACTTTGTCATCCCAATCCAATACTAGGCACCTAGCCTAGATCATTAGGCACTTGGCCTCCTCAAGATGGTCCCATAGCTCTTCTAGAGCTATCTATCAAGAGCTATACACAAGACAAAGGAACCACTGGCATATGTAGTGTTGATTGAGTTTGTCCCCAGCCCATATGATGTTACTTATTCTCCCTCGTGCGTATGGGCTCGCACGAGATCATCAAATAAACCGAACCTCTCGGCCCAATGTAGAGTCATGTCAATCATTATACCTCAACATGCAACCAATGCATTAGCTATACGATCATAGTATCATAGAAATTAATCCATATACCAAATTTTGCATGTCATCATGAGAACATTCATCATAGTTAATCGCAACATTATGAATAATACATGCTATCATCATAAGTTATAACATCAACATCAATTACCTATAATCATGTAGTAAATGAATATGTCAATATACCTTAACATAACATCATAATCATAAGGATACATTAAATGGATCATAAAACATGATTTAGATTCTCCATAAAAGTATCTCTCTTAGCTAAGGAGCATTATTCAGCACATATTTTAATCAAGTAAATAAGGAAAGTTTTGAAAAATAATAGCCGCATCTTCCCAGGTAGCTGACCCTGGGCTATATTGGTCCCATTGGAACTTGACTTGCTCAAACTCAAGGTTCTTGAGTCGACGAACCCGGCGGTCCAGTATACAGAATGGTTCGACCTGAAGGGCTCCTTCCTCAGAAACCTACAATTTGTCAAATTTCAAAACATGGGATGGGTCGGGTACATATTTTCTAAGCATAGAAACATGAAACACATTATGCATCTTTCTTAGATGGAACAGCAGCTCGAGCTTGTAAGCAACTGGTCCAATCCTCTCTAGGATCATGAATGGCCCAACAAATCTAGGTGATAGCTTTGTTCCCTTACCCATCCTAAAGGAACTTTTAAAGGTTTTGATTCTAATGAAAACTTGGCTTCCTTCTTGAAAGTTTCTATCAATTCTCTTTGTATCAGCATAAATTTTTTGGCGATCCCCGACTTCTTTTAGTCTCTGCTTAATTGTGGCCATTTGTTCTTCCATTTCTTGGAGCATTTTGGGTCCCAACATGACTCGGTCCTCTAATTGATCCCAACTTAATGGAGTACGACATGGTCTTCCATACAAGATTTCGAAGGGAGTTGCCTGTATTGACCTGTGGTAACTATTGTTGTAGACAAATTCTACTAAGGGAAGGTATTTCACCCATTGGTTTTGTTGATCCATGACATACATTCTTAACATGTCCTCCAACACTTGGTTTACTCTTTCTGTTTTACCATCTGTCTCTGGGTGATATGTTGTACTGAAATTTAGTTGTGTTCCCATAGATTGTAATAGACTTTTCCAAAATCTGGAAGTAAAACATGCGTCTCTATCATATATTATCTTTCGTGGTACTCCATGAAGGCGAATTATTTCTTTCAGGAAAATTTGACCGATTGCTGATGCTTCAAAGGTGGCCTTGACTGGAATGAAGTGAGCACTCTTAGTTAATTTATCAACCACAACCATAATACAGTCATGTCTCTCGGATGTCATAGGTAAGCCTCCAATAAAATCCATCGAAACAATCTCCCACTTAGTTTCTGGTATATCATGGGGTTGTAAAAGTCCTGCCGGGTGATGATGTTCAGCTTTAACCTGTTGACATTCTAAACATCGAGCCACAAACATTGTTATATCCTTTTTCATTCCTGTCCAGAAAAATAGTTGTTTTAAGTGTCCATAGGATTGATTGTAATCTTGTAATAGGAAAAAGATTCTTTAGTCACGAGACTTGAAGCACTTCTTCGACTTTTGGTGGATATTGAACCACATCTCCATGATTGATAGAATCTTTCGTACTAAACTTGTTATTATATATACTTCGAAATTTGCCATAAATTATGCTTTAAGTATTATACTTCACTTGAGTAACTAAATTTGTTATAGATTTTGGCATAAAAGTAATGGATAAATCCACTGCAATTACAGGGTAGATCATGGCTCCTAAACGTCGAAGACAAAACCAAAACAACCTTTGAGTAGAAACACCACCTCCTGCCACTTCAGAGATACGAACCCCAACTGAGCAAGCTATATTACATTACCTGGGAGAAATGACCAATATCTTTAAGGATTGGATCTCAAGCCAAGGACGAGATCAAGGAAATGTGCAAAAGGAAGTGGAACAAAAACAGAGACAAGACCTAAATTCTCAACTCAATATCAAAGATGGACAAGTAACACTTGATATTATGAAAGAAGTCCAAAAATCCAAATTACCAGAGTTTACGGGTCTAGAAGGGGGCTCAAAAGCAGAAGCATGGGTAATGGCTGTCAAAAGAGCACATAGTTTTAAGGCATACACTTCTACGGAAAAAGCCCAGATATCAATGAGTCTACTAAAAGGAGATGCCTTATTATGGTGGGTAAATGAAGAAATGAAGATGCAAGTTACACCAGTACAAGTTTCTTGGGAAATGTTTGAGGAAGCCTTCCGAACTAGGTACCTATTAGAGGAGTATAAACACCAACAAGTAGGAGCTCTCCATGAAGTACGACAAAATGGTAGATCTATCGAGGACTATGAAGCTGAATTTTATTCGTTGGTCCATCACGTGGACTATATGGCTGATGATAGATGTCAAGCTGAAAGATTCTTACATGGACTCGACCCCTTAGTCCGAGCAGAAGTCGCCATGTGGAAACCCACCACTATGGCAACAACCATCAGTTTGGCCAAACAAGTCTTGAGGAAAATCAATATGAAGAAACAAATGGTAGTTAATGGAAATTCAAGAAAGGTGCATTCCACAATGAGGCTGAATAAACCAGGGCGGCAGCCATATAGATTCCAAGGAAGATAAAGCACTATTTCTCCGATCGCTAGTGCCACTTCTCGACCACCTCCAAGAGGTCGTAAGGGTCAACCCTACTTGATTAATGGGAGGAATAGAAGATTTGGTGAACAAGGATGAGTACAACGTGCAAAGCAGGCACAAGTAGAATGTTGGCATTGTAAAGGTCCACATTATAGACAAGATTGTCCAAGTTATCAAGCAAGGATTAAAAGATAGGAATACAAAGCAAAAGGAGGAAGACCACAAAACCCACATCGAATTCATGCAGCTATAAACCATCGCTAGGCTGAGCACCAAGCCACTGTAGTAGAATATGTAGGTATGATCAATAACATCCCTCTATCTGTGTTAATTGATCCAGGTGCTACTGATAGTTTTATTTCACCTTCAACAATACTTAGATGTGTATTGACAGCTCATGAGCAAAGTAACTTTAGAATGGTAGAAATGGTGTCAGGCTCTCAGCAATCAGTAGGGTCAATGGTAAGAGATTGTAGTGTTAACATTGGGGGGTGTGATACCAAGATGAATCTATATAGTACAACTCTCGGAACGTATGACTTAATCGTGGGAATGGATTGGCTTGAAGCCCATAAAGCTATATTGGATTGTTATAATAAAATAGTCCTCATAAGAAATGACCAAGGAGAAACCAAGGTGATAAAAGGGATTAGATGTGATGTTACATTACGCCTCATATCAGCCAAGAAAGTTACTAAGTGTATGAGGAAAGGGTGCAAGATTTATGCAGTGGAAATGGTTCCTACCAATGAGAAGTCCTCGGATAAATTGCACCCACTACTTTCTGAATTTGCGAATGTATTTCCTCCAGAGTTACCAAGTTTTCCTCGAGCTCGAGAAATTAATTTCTCGATAACCTTAAAACCATAAGTGGAACCCATATCTAAAGCACCTTATCGAATGACTGTTCCAGAACTTAATGAATTGAGTATACAACTCAAAGAACTTCTTGACCAAGGTTTTATAAGACCCAGTGTGTCACCTTGTGGTGCACCAGTAATTTTTATAAAGAAGAAGGATGGAACTCTTAGGTTATGTATTGATTATCGAGATCTAAACAAGGCCACCATCTGAAACAGGTACCCCATGCCTCGAATCGATGACCTCTTTGACCAACTAAAAGGAGATTCAATATTCTCCAAGATAGACTTACGGTCAGGTTATCATCAGTTAAGAATCAAGGAGGAAGACATACCTAAAACGACATTCAGAACATGCTATGGAAACTATGAGTTTATTGTTATGCCATTTGGTTTGACTAATGCCCCAACAGCCTTCATGAACTTGATGAATAGTGTCTTCCGAAAATATCTAGACCACTTTGTCCAAGTATTATTGGATGACATCCTCATTTATTCCCGTAATGAGAAAGAGAATCTAGAACACTTGAGGTTGGTACTACAATGCCTTAGAGAAAATAAGCTCTATGGAAAACTTTCTAAATGTTCCTTCTTTGAGAGAGAAATTCAATATCTAGGCCATACCATTAGTGGGAAAGGCATTGCAGTGGATTACAGTAAGGTTGAAAGTATAATGACTTGTCCTACTCCTCGAAATGTCAAAGAAGTGCGCAACTTTATGGGATTAGCAGGCTACTGTAGAAGGTTTGTAGAAAGGTTCTTGCAAATATCTAATCCAATCACCCACCTACAAAAGAAAGGGTTTAAGTTTGAATGGACAAGTGAGTGTGAGAAAGCATTTAAGGAGCTAAAACATCGACTCACAACGGCCCCAATATTAAAAGTACTTGACATGGACAAGGACTTTCTTGTATGCACTGATGCATCAAAAAAAGGATTGGGTGTAGTCTTGATGGAAGATGGAGTTATCGCTTATGCTTCTCGAAAACTTAAGAGCCATGAAATCAACTATGCAACTCATGATCTGGAATTAGCAGCGGTTGTAATGGCCTTGAAGTTGTGGAGACACTATCTAATGGGGCGTCAATTTGAATTAAGAACAGATCATAAAAGTCTTGAGTATATCTTCACACAAAAGGACCTCAATGCTCGACAACGATGCTGGAGTGAGCTATTTAGTGATTATGACTTCAAAATATCCTATATTAAGGGAAAAGAGAACAAAGTGGTAGATGCTTTAAGCAACAGACCTAGACTTCATTAAATGACGACATTAAAAATAGACTTGAGGAGCCGGATTCTAAATCATTTAATAAGGGTATATTATCTACAAAGTGGATGCCTTTTAACCAGTTAAGGCCCATGAAGAAACAGGTCATGAATAGTCTTCATCACTGGACAACATAATTACATAGTGGTTCTTTCTGGATAAACCCACGTAAACCTTTTTATGAAGAAGCTAATACTATTTATTATATGCTTTGAACAAAGTCGTATGAGCAAGCAAAGTAAAACTAAAGTGACATTTTCCTTTTAATCACATTCAGTTACTATTTTCATGTCATGTGTTAAAAATAAAGAAGTACGGTTAATTTTGTTATGACAGTATAAAAGTTGTATTGATGTTTAGTTCAGTAAATTAATATGATATATGGTGAAGTAATATTAATATATATGTCATAAAGTTTATGAATCAAGCATAAAATTTCCACACCATAAAGAAAAGACACTGCCACCCGACCCAGAACCAAATCGGATGACGGGGAAGGTTATTCCTCCCCAACACAAAAAAATAATCATTTTATTAATTATATGGTCTGCCTGCAAGCGCACCCGTGAAGGCAACACCATTTCAAATCCTTTAAGTTACAATACAATTAGGCATAAAATTGCCTGCCTAAGATAGAAAATTGTAAACTTGTCGAGAAATCTGCCCATACTGATCAACCTCATATCGTGATTTGAAACATTCAGACACCTGCAATCTTGCAATATACACTTACAAATTTCCTCCCGAATGATGCTAGCTGCTTGATTATTTTTATGGCCAGGTCATAAACAAATATTCTGAAATAACCGATGAAGAGAAGGAACAATTTCGCTATCAAATTCAATATTGTTCTTTGTAATTGGTATCAATCCAGACAATATGCAGTCTGATTTAATTAACAACAATGATACCACAACTGTCACAAATCCCTTTGTAGGGTATGGTCATAATTTGTTTTTATTTGTACTAGTTTCCAATATGATCAGTAAAGAAACGTTACTTAAGCTGTTTTGAGCAATGATGCCAGTTTTCTGAAATATGAAGCATGGCAGGACAATCTATGGACTATACACATTATAGTCTGTTGTCAGCAACGAGAGAGTCTCCTCAGTTCTTGTTTGTCAGGTTCAACAATTTAGTCTGTTGTCAAAAATATCAAAACATGGATTCTTGCAGTGGATTAATGATAATCATTAAAGCATCAACCATTTAGTACATTAATATCATCAACCATCTAGCAGAGATAACTTATAGCAATCCACCAAATGACCAACCATAAGTTTCAACTTTCAACAGATAACACTTATCATCAACAAGCTGTAACAGATAATCGTAGCAATAATCGTAGATAATAAGTTGTAAGTTTAGTAGCAATAAGAATTGTTGTGGGAGTACAGTGAATCGTTTTCGGAGTGCAGAGACTGTTCAAGGAGAAGGAAGGCCATAGGGTGCAGCTAAGACCAGTTAAATCCCAAAATACAACATATGTAATTTGAAGATCTTAGAAAGCTTACATCATTCTAGAAGAGGAACCTTCTAAGGAAACTCCGGGGACTTGACTATATGGAGACAAATATATACGAATATATTATTAAATCAGTGTCCACAAAAGAAACACATACACACATGGTTGGCCCACACCTCTGGAAGACAAGACAAATTTATACATGCAAATTTGAGGCTATCACCTATAATAATAGTTGTAAATTTCTTGATTTTTGCTAGAAAGCTATCATATTTTTTTTTCCACAAAAAGATCAATAAATCTCTATGTTTAATCCTCTGCATATTTTCAATGGCTAAAGGATTTACAGTTAGACATATTAAGCTTCATGAAACACTTGTAGATTCTAAGTCTCTGCCAAACAAAAATCTATGTAACACTCTATTTCAAACGTAGCTATATTCAAAAGAAACAATGAGACTTCACAAATAAAATATGTTACATGAAATTAAAAGCAGCTCTACCAAATATCTTATTGCAAGGAATGAAAAATGTATATTAAACCCAAATAAAATTATGGCATGAAAATCCTAATACCATGATTGATATAATTTTGTAGATAATTAAGAAAAACTAAATAATATCTACTATTCACTGTTACCAATAATATGTATCTCAGTGAAGAAAAATTCATAACCAAAAGACGACAACAACAAATAAAACATTCCCCAAAACATTTGTGTTTATAAAATCCTGAATACTTTGAAGAGGGATCATGTTCAATCATGGCAAATAGTTGTCAAAAAAATAGATAAGGTGTCCATGGATAAAATTCACTTCTATAAAAATGTGTAATACACTCAAACATCAAACTTTGTCAACATGTTAAATACAACATTTCATCCTGTTGCCATCTTTAGATGGATAGATTCATAGAAATGAAAATGTCTTGATCAAAGCATACTAGTTCTTTGTGTACTTCCTAATTAAGAAATAGGATAAATGAAAATGAAATTTATACATGTAAATTTGTGAAAAGTAAATCCAAGTGTCTTGGCCATTCTCATAATATAAAGTTTTCATCCTAAGCCATGAATCCATGGCATTCTGACGATATTAATTTTTTTTATAGAGTGTATTATTATGCCTTAGAAAATCAACTGAAGAAAACCCCATGGTTTCCTACATGTGAACGATTTTTTTTTATTTTTTATTTTTATTTATTTTATTTTTTTTGGATGAATTGAGAAGACAATTAAGGTTTTCTATTTACAAATAGAAATTCTTCAGAGTAGATGGAAAGATTATACAGAACGCTCTAAACATAGAAGTAGTTTGTTGAGACATATTTAACCGGGTTTAAAAAGCCTAGGAAAAGGAACTAACAATACGTTTGGGGTTTTGACAAACTACAGATAGCTTCTATATTGTTTATGCCATTAGGAACCAAAGCCATCTGAATGGAAAAATACTCTCAGGTAAACATGTGCTTCAGCATATATATCATTAACAAGACATTAAAATAAATAGAAGACATTAGTGGGAAAGTTCATTAATAAAAGCATTGGTAGTGGAGATTTCTTGAATTAATTGGAAATCTCTCTGAGTAATCAATATATTATCATCTGTTGCAAATCTAGTGTATATACGTTCTCTTTATTAACTTTTCTGATCAACCCTTAATAAAACCTCTGGACCAACGCTTTTAATACATAAAGACAGTGCTGCTACCACTTTTTTTCTTTTTTTTCTTTTTATCTTCTGAGAATAAGATATGATGGTATATGATGGTATTTCCAATTACTAGAATAGAATTTATAATCGAGAGAGCTTGTAAGCTCATAATACCAAGTGATCCATCTTGTGAAGTAACCCTTCTGATACATGGAAAAGGGTCACTTCCATTCTATAGAGTGGATATGTAAAAAAATTAATGAAGGATGTTAATAAGAATTCGTGGTATATATGAAATTAATCAAATCCAGACCGAGAGGATGGAGTCGTCCATCTAAATATTTAACCCAAAATATTTACAAAATTAACGAAAGAAGTGGGTTTTATCCTCTTAGCTCTTGATACTGTGCTATAGATCTAAATATTTAACTTAAACACAATTGGCAGTTTACTGATCGCATCCGGAAACCGTAAAATGATTCCTGTATCTCTAAATTTGGATTAATCTTCACAGAATTCATTCATTCAGCTTATTAAAGTAATAAACCAAAACTTTACATGGGTATTCTCTGATTTTCTTTTGTGGAACTTAATTTAAAGATCAGAACATCAAACATGAACTGCATAAAGAAATCGAATTCAAAGGACAGAAGCTTATCAGAAGAAAAGGGGATAACGACGTCTTCTTTGAAAACAAAGGTAAGAGTCGAAGAGTAGTTGAAAGACAAAATATAATAAAGCAGCTACGAGAAAGCTGGGGTAGCAACAACTATAGTTAGGTCATTTTGAGAGTGATTTCATGTTTAGGAAGCATCAGCATGAGAATTTGGTTGATCGAGGAGAGGGGTGAGTCGTCAACATCATCAAACGAAGGATTACCAAAAAGAGCCTAAATATTTGTGATAACATCGGTTGTATAGATGCATGGAGATCTGGAGACAAAAATAGTTTCAGAATCAGCGAGGAGATGGAGAAATTCCATATCCAGGTTCTGATAGTTGATTCAGGTAATTAAGAGGATCACTACAAGGTCAACCATCAACTTAACTTTGTGAGTAAGCTATCTGATCATAAAAATCTACAGACTAGATAAACTCAATATAATACGAACAGAATAAACTCTAGGCAAAAAGAAATGCAAAGCTACTGTGAATGCTGGAGATCTAAAGCTGAAGGCTACATGCAATGATTCAACATTTTCTCATGGCCCCAGCCTCAATGGCATCACTCTCGGGATTGAAAAACCAGGCTTCTTCATGATAGACTATGATCTACCCAAGAAGGCGTGGAATGGACCAGAGACTCGAAAATTGCAGGGTCCTTTTAAGGTTTCAGCATCAATGAATATGAACACACAGATGAAATCTTCGAAGTTGATTGCAGAGAGGCATGCGTGGAAGTCCATAACTGAAAGCCAATATTCAGTGATATATATATATATATATATATATATATATATATATATATATATATATATATAATATATATAATAGATATTTATATGCTAAAATCGCAAAAAAACGAATCTAATTCCAAATCCAAAGTGAATACAGGTAGAAACATAATCACCAAAACCAATCAAAATATAGCTATGCAGTAAGTATGCATTGAATAAAGAAAATTTACGGCATAGTGAGGGTTTGAAAAAAATTATGCCGCCTCCTCGAAGTAATCAACCTATAACTTTAAAACAAGTCAAGTTAAAAATTCCAACAAAGTAAATTTCCGGATGCCCATAGGCCCTAAGCGTTAAACTAGCTCTGATACCATATGTAACAGCACAAAGTAAAACTAAAATTAAAGTCTTAATGGAAAACAAATTCTTAGAAATGAAATTACCTATATTACCTGTACTTGCCAGCTGCGAAGTGATCACAATATTTTGGGGACGACTCTCCTTGCAACCGTAGGCTCAATTGTGCAGGATTCTGCTACAACTGGCCACCCTCGAGCCCTCAATCAACGACTACTTCCAGTGCTCATAAGTCTTAGTATACCATTCTCCAAAGAGAATGAAAGATAAAACCTCGGAATGATGGAATACCTCCCATCCTCCTCACCATCTATTAAATAGAACAAAACATTGGAAGGGGAACCACATGCACACACTCCATGTGTCTGCATGCAACTTTTTTTCTTGTTTTATTTCTTTACTTTTCTTTTGTTTTTTAGCTTTCTTGTTTTATTTCCTTCTTTTTCAGTGATCTCATCAAGAACTATGTATTCCTTATTTTCTTTTTCCTATTTCTTTTCCTGCAACTGATTCTTATACAAGACTTTTTCATTGAATATTACATCTCCACTGCTAATGATTTTGTGATTTTCATAATCATATAAGTGATAACCAAAATCATTAATGCCATATCCAATAAAGGTACATTTATTTGATTTTGCCTCAAGATTTGTTCTATTTTCTTCATTAATATGGACAAAGGCCTCACAACCAAAAGGCTTTAAAATGGAGTAGTTTACCATTTTACCTATCCATGCTTCGTTTGGAGCACCACCGTCCAAGGAACTTGAAGGCCCTCTGTTTATTAGATAAACAACAATATCTACAACATCTACCCAAAATTGTAAAGGCAATCCTACATGCAATCTCATGCACCTTACATGCTCCATGATTGTTCTATTCATCCTTTCTGACACACCATTTTCTTGTGGTGTTCTTCGAACTGTCCTCTCTCTGTGAATTCTATGCTCTGAACAATACCTATCAATCTCTTTGCTGCAATATTCACCTCCATTGTCTGATCTAAGATACTTCAATTTATTTCCTTTCTGAATCTCAACCAAATCTTTCCATTCCTTGAAAGTATCAAATACATTAGATTTATTCTTAATACAATAAATCCAAGTTTTTCTAGTTGCATCATCAATAAAAGTAACATAATAATGAGAGCCACTAAGAGATGATACCTTAGTAGGTCCCCATACATCTGTATGCACAAGCTCTAATTTTTCACTCTTCTTTTCTTTGCCATCTCTAAGAAATCTGACTCTCTTCCGTTTTCCATAAATGCAATTCTCCCAGAAGTCCAAATCAACATTCTTCAAATCCGACAACAAATTCCTTATGTGAAGAATATTTAACCGCTTCTCACTCATATGTCCAAGCCTGTGATGCCATAATGCTGCAATTGCTCCTTTGGAAGTTAAAGCATTAACAGAGTTAGAAATATCATTGAATAAATACAATGTACCAACATTTTTGCCTTTTGCTATTACTAGGGCTCCTTTGGTGACCTTCCAAGCTTTATTTGTGAAAGTTGTCACATGACCTTCACCACCTAAGTGCCCTATTGAAATCAGATTTTTCTTCAGATCTGGAACATGCCTTACCTCCTTTAGTAGCCATTGTTTTCCATTTTGTTGTTTTACAAGAACCTTACCCATTCCAACAATTTTACATGGTTTATCATCACCCAAACGGACTTGTCCAAAATCTCCTTGAACATAGTCATGAAAGTATTTCTTATCAGGTGTGGCATGGAAGCAGGCCCCTAAATCTGCCACCTAGAAATCAATAATATTTTTGAAAGAAAGAATCAAAGCATCTTGTAATAACTCACCTATCACATTTGCTTCATGATTGTTTTCTTGTTGTGCATCTCCTTCTTTTCCCTTCCAAGATCTACAGTCTTTCCTCAGATGTCCTTTCATTCCACATTTCCAGTAAACTATCCCCGATCTGGACTTGGATCTCCCTATCCTTGATTTATTGCGATATCCTGAGCTCTTTCCTCTTTCCATTTTTCTTCCCCTAGACTCTGAACTCTAAGCATTAACCGATGTCTCACCAGATCTTTTCCATCACATTTCCTCACTAAGGATAGCATCGTCAACATCATCAAACTTTAAATTACTAGATCCAGAAACAAAGTTACTAATGGGCATTACTAGACCATTCCAACATTCTAGCAATGAGCACAAGAATAACAGAGCTCTAACTTCCTCATCAAATTTTTCCCCTACAAAACTTAACTGACTTGTAGCAGCATTAAAATCATTTAAATGGTCTACAACATATCCCACTTCCATCATCTTCATATTAAATAATTGTTTCATAAGAAATACCTTGTTTGAGGCCGAGGGTTTTTCATATAGTTTCACCAACACCTTAATCAAACCCTCTGTCATTGTTTCCTTCGAAATTTTGAAGGTGAATGATGTTGTGAGGCACAATCGTACTGTTTCGAGTGCCTTTCTATCGAGAAGGTTCCATTCTTCATCTATCATGCCAGTCAGCATCTTTTTTTTCCGCCCAATGGTAGGTAAAAATCTTTTTGATACAGATAAACTTCCATCTGCATTTTCCACAGCGAGAAGTTTTGGCCATTAAATTTCTCGAACCTAAACTTAGCATCTTCCGCCATTGCTCCCACTCGAATGAGGAACCCTTCTTTCCTGCAAGCTTATCATCCAAATAGACTTTTGGCTCTAATACCAGTTATTAGAAAACTATATATTACAGAGCAATGGAACACATAGAATATTGCATAAATATAAACACAGAGAATGCATAAAACCAGAGAGACACAGATATACGTGGTTCACCCAGTTTGGGCTATGTCCACCTCGAACAGCCAGTCCTTCCTTTCGATTATCCAGCAAAATGAAGAAACACAACCTATAACAGATCCACTATAATATCCTCTATTTTCTCTCACAGTCTCACCTCTCTGTTTCTCGCTCAGATAATACACATATATTACATAGCCTCAATACAATGCCCTCATACATAGAGAGGGGTTTCCTTCTAGGGTAAAAAATCCTAAACTAAACATAAGTTCTACCATCAAATCATCCACCTAATGAATGACCCAGACTGACTAGAAATTACTATACTTTTACAAGGCAATTTTACATCTGTTTTTTTTGTTAAACTTAGAGAGAGTGTTGAGATAGTACTGTATGAGCGGAGCATCCCCTGAGTGGAGGTTCTGCACTTTAGGGTTTCTGCGATCTCTACAATGACCGATCTCTCTAGAAAGTTGTACACTTGCCAACATTGACTGCAACACAACCTTTCAATCTCAGCAAGATAGTTTCGAACTTCATCAAATCCCCAAGGGGGACGGCGCAGTGCCTCCCCCAATGGATGATGAAGAGCAGCAACAGAATAAGGAAGGCGATAAACCAGAGGATCAGAGTGAGCACAACATGGATCTAAACTCACAACAGGCAAAAAAGGATAACAAATAATAGCCCAAGGTCAGCTCAACAACATGCAAGCTAGTGGCCACTGAACACCAAAAAATAGAACTTCCAAGTCACAGAATCAATGCTTAGATAAAATATATGAGGGACCATGCTCTGATATGCAAGTACATTGGACTTTGACTAAATCAAAAGGAACTACATGGATGAATAGTAGTGAAATGGAATCCAAAAGGGCATATCGCCCTGCAGCTGGGGCCTAAAAGGTTCTTCACAGCCATTTTTAGCTGCTTAGAGGACCGGAACAGGGTTCTAGATGGAGGGCCTTATTTCTTCAACGTTGTTGGCCTATATCTTAGAGAATGGGTAGAGCGCTTCGACCCTGATAAGGAGGATCTCAGTTGGGCTCCAGTCTAGATTCGACTGTACCCGCTTCCCGTGGAGTATTGGGATGAAGCTCCTCTACAAGAAATTGGTAATGTTTTGGGTGAATTTATAAAAGTTGGAGAGGAAACAAAAATCCAAAGATATACCTCCTACGCACACATCTACGTCTACATGCACCTCAACAAGGTCCTTCCGGATGAGCTAAGTTTATTCCATGACAATGTTGAGTGGGTTCAGTTGATTGACTATGAACATGTGCCATTTATATGTAGAAGATGTCATGCCCTAGGCCACTTATTTAGGGACTTTCCTCTAACTCAAAAAAAATTATCGCCATCTTCCCCAGATAAGCCTGAGGCTGACTGCTTTACCAAACTGGCCAATCGGAGGAAAAGCCACAAGAAATCAGCCTCAAATCCCAAAATACCTCAAGCCAGCTCATCTAAGCCTTCAATGAGCAACAGATTCGAAGCATTAGCTCATCAAAATGACCCTAGCTCTGAAACTCCCACTCCCCCTCAGAAGGAGGCAACAAAGGACAAACAATTGACGCATATAGATTCCAGGTCTCCAAGAAGATCCTCTACCCAGAGATACCTTCTCCTTAGCTAAGCTCACGGTCCCAGCCTGGAACACTCAAGGAATGGAGGTAGACAACTTACAATCTGATTCCAGAATAGCAGCATAAACAAATGAAGAATTATATGAATCTCAGCACATGGAGGAGGAACCAAAAAGCATAGATATTAGGGAACTAGATATTCCGGGCCTACATCAGCCATGTAAAACAAAAAATTTTGATAAAATTCCACATCGACAACTAGAGAATTTGGAGGAGATTCTATCACAGGCACAAAGGCAAAAATCTTTAGGTATTCAGACTGGCAGCCCCTAGGATGGGAGATTCATTACCAAAGATATCAAAAAATGTGGAGCGAAAATGAATCTCCAATGAACAATCGGAATAGGAGAAATGTTAGTGGAGTCAGACAGGTACTCCAAGCGAACAAAGTACTGTAACTCCCTTCATAATACTTCCTAATGAAGTTAATATCACGGAATATCAGAGGCCTCAATGGCCCAGGGAAAGGCAGGCTACTCAAAAACATGATAATGCAAGAAAAACCACAAATCCTCTTCTTGCAAGAAACCAAATGCAATTCAAGCGCTCTGTAAAGGATTGTAGCAAAAGTTTGGCCAGGAGGCCTCACAACTGTAGTGGATGTCGATGGGGATTTTGGAGGCCTTGTAGTCCTATGGGGTGATCTCACTATTATGCTCAACAACATCCATGCAAATAAGAATTTCATCCAAGCAATTTTTCACATAATCGGGACCAATATACACGAACATTTAACCAATGTGTGTTTTCTCGAGGAGGCTATGCATAAAGCAAAAATTCTTAACACTCTCTTAACAATCAACATTGATAGGCCACATCCATTGTGGATTTCAAGGGGCAATTTCAACATGATCACCAGGCTGGAAGAAAAAAGGGGAGGTAGAAACAGAGAAAATGAGGAAGGGAAGCCCCTTAAAGACTTTATTCAGAACAACTAACTTATTGACCTGCCTTTCAATAATGGAATTTTTACATGGAGCAACAAGATATCAGGGGTGCATCAGATCGCCTCCCGTTTGGATAGATTCTTACTTTCAGACAACACTACACATATTGGAGGAGACTTTGCTGCTTCCATCTTGCCATTCTTGGGATCTGATCACTGGCCAATCTCCCTTCAATGGACTCCTCCTGGGAACACGATCGAAAGACAATTTTGTTTTGAGGCTTTCTGGATGTCCCACCAAGAGTTAAACAGCTTAGTCAAATCAGAATGGACCAACTTCTCCCCTCCAAATGGTTCAAAGATGTTTCAATTTTAGCAGAAGCTCAAGCATCTCAAAGGCAAGATCAAACAATGAAATCATACTTCTTTTGGCAATATTTTCTAGGCTCAGAGTGCTCTCAATCAAGATATGAAACATCTACAGTAGATGATTATCGTTGATGGCTGATCCGATGACCTGTCAGAACAGGAAAAAATTCTGGAGGCACAAATCTTAGAGAGGGCTAAACAGGAAGAAACGCTATGGAGGCAAAAATCAAGAATAATATGGCTTAAGGATGGCGAAAAAAACTGAAATTTTTTTCATAGTACCACCATCCAATGCAGAATGAATAAAAACATAACTCACTTTCAAAATGAGAGAGGGCTAAGGTGGAAACACATGAATAAATTGGAAGCAAACTTCTAAACTATTTCAAGCGAGCGCATCATGAGGCACATATACAGAAATCGCTAGCCATAAAAAAAAATTACGAGAAATATTCCTAAAATTATTTCAGAGGAGCATAACCAACTTCTTCTCAGGCCTGTATACTTACAGGAGGTTTAAACGATAGTTTGTCAGCTGAAAGCGGGGGAGGCACCTGGCCCAGATGGATTTACCTCTAACTTTTTCCACAATTTTTGGGAATTGATCAAAACGGAAGTTTGGCAGGTGGTTGAGGAATCAAGAACCTTAAGATGGATGTTTCCTGGATTGAATTCCACATTCATTGCCCTTGTTCCTAAGGAAGCTTAGCGCAATACTCTTGATAAATTCAGGCCTATTGCGATGTGCAATATAATCTACAAGATTATCTCCAAAATCATCACTTCCAAACTCAAACTACTGCTTCCTCTCATTATTTTTCCCGAGCAATCTAGATATGTTGAAGATCAGTATTTTACGGATGGTACCATCCTTACTAATGAAATAATTCATTCCCTGAAGCAATCCAAGAAGCCAAGTATGCTCCTTAAAATAGATCTTTCAAAGGATTTTGATAGCTTAAGCTGGTTGTACATTAAAAGAATTGTTGGGTTGTGTTGGACCCTATATTAGGTTGGGCGAACCTACCTATGGTTTTTGGTCCGTGGTTTTGGATACGATGGTTTTTGGTCCATGGTATTGGATGGTTCGGCATGTATAAATATGTATTGTAACATTGAAAGGAACATATTGAAAAATCAAGCTGGTAGTCCCGATTTTGGGATCCAGGGGAAAGTCTCTGTGCATATGTGTTTTATGTGTTATGCTATCGCATTGTTTATTTTCTTTATTTAAGAATTTGTATGCAGGTAATTTCTGTACAGGGTTAAAACCTACATTTGGTATCAGAGATGTTTTGGCTTCAAGGGGATGCCTTTGTTGCTGAGGGGTTTCGCTCGGGCCTGTGGTAGACCCTGTTCAGTGGGAGATCTGCGAGATCGATTATGGTGGTGAAAGAAGATGGTGAGTAGCAAAAAGATAGAGATTGAGAAGTTCAATGGTCATAGTTTTGAGTTGTGGAAACTCAAGATGGAGGATCTGTTGGTGGATAAAGATCAGTGGATTGCAGTAGATCCAGGTACTAAACCAACGAGAGTGATCGATGAAGAATGGAAGAAGTTGGATCGAAAGGCAAAGAGCACAATAAGGTTGTGTGTCTCGGATTCAGTATTGCTAAATGTATCAGGGGAAGATGCGGTGAAGGCTCTGTGGGACAAGTTAGGGACTTTTTACCAATCTAAGTCTCTGGTGAATAAACTATTCCTACGGGAAAATCTGTATAACCTGAGGATGAAAGATGGAGACTCAGTGACAGAGGATCTGAGTGCGTTTAATACTATGGTAAGTCAGTTATCATACATTGATATTAAAATTTCAGATGAAGATAAGTGCATCAATTTGTTGTGTTCTCTACCAGATTCGTGGGATAGTCTGCTTATTGCAATAGGTAGCAATGCAATTGCTTTGCAGTTTGATGAAATAGTCCCAACCTTGCTAACAGAGGAGATAAGACGGAAAAATATGGGAAACCAGAATGGTGATGCCTTGTCTGTATGAAGACGGTCCTAGAAGAGAAACAAAAATAAGTCATCGAGTGGGAGATCTAAATCTAGAGGGAGATCTAAATCTCTAGGAAAACCTATAAAGGTGGTGTGATGAAAATGTGGAAAGGAAGGGCACTTCAAAAGGGATTGTAAATCTGAAGCTCCTGATAAAGGAAAGGATGTGATGATGCTCCTTCTGCAGAGGCGAAAACCACCTAAGATGAAGGTGGGGATGTGTACTTGGCTTCCTCAAGTACACATGTAGATCATGAGGCATGGTTAATTGACTCAAGTGCATCCTTTCACTTCACTCGCCATAGAGAGTGGTTCTATGAGTATGAGAAATACGATGGTGGTGATTTCTTCTTAGGAGATGATATGAAGGCTAAAATCATTGGTCGTGGAAAATAAAAGTTGAAGTTGCAAGGTGGAAGGGTTAGAACCCTTCCGGGTGTTTTGCATATTCCTGCATTGGCCAGAAATCAGTTTTTTGTAAGGAAGTTGGTTGATGCAAGTGTAAAGACAGTGTTTGAGAAGGATACATGCAGGATGGTTCGAGGAGCACTCGTATTGATGCGGGGAGTTCAGATTGGAACTCTGTACAAGCTCCAAGGTAGCACTGTTGTTGATGGGTGCAATAGTTCTATGGTTCCTGAAAATGGAGGAGAAAATCTAGTGGTTTCTGGAGAGAAGACCATGCTATGGCATCAAAGGCTTGGACATATTGGGGAGAAGGGCCTTCGAATACTTCATGGTAAAGGTATGGTAGAAGGTATGAGAAATAGCTCTCTGGATTTTGATTTCTGTCAAAACTGTGTATATGGGAAGCAGAATCGGATGAGTTTCCCCTTTGGTGGTAAGAGGATGAAACAGATATTAGAGCTTGTGCACAATTATGTGGTTGGACCTGTGAAGGTTCGATCACTGGGTAAGTCTGTGTACTATGTATCATTTATAGATGAATTCTCAAGGAATACATGGATATATTTCCTTAAGAAGAAATCTGAAGTCTTTGACAGGTTCAAAGAATTTAAGGCTCTCGTGGAAAATCAGATAGAGAAGAAGATCAAGGTGCTGAGGACAGATAATGGTGGAGAATTTTGCAGCAAGGAATTTGAAGAATTCTGTAAGAAGTGTGGTATAGCACAACAGAAGACTACTGCATATACACCTCAGCAAAATGGAGTCACAGAAAGAATGAACAAGACAATGATGGAAAGGGCAATAAGCATGCTCAGTGGTGTCGGGTTAGGACAGGTATTCTGGGCAGAGGCAATGGATACTGCATGTTACCTGGTAAATAGTTCACCTTCATCAGCGTTGGAGGATAAGACTCCACAAGAAGTATGGACTGGTAAGAAACCCTCTCTTTCGCATATGAGGGTATTTGGATGTGATGCATATGTAAAGGTTCCAAAGGAGAAATGAACCAAGTTGGATAGTAAATCTGAAAAGTGCATCTTTATTGGGTATAAGGATGGTTTAAAGGGTTATAAGCTTTGGAACCCAGTCACACGGAAGGTTGTGTACAGTTGAGATGTGGTGTTCATAGAGGTGAAAGATGTTATTAAACATGAATTCCAACCAAAGGAACCTGTGAAGATAGAGTTTGAACTAAAGGAGCAAGAATCAAACTCTGTAGCAAAGGAGGAATCAGAAGATGAACAACCACAAACTCCAGTTGTGAGAAGATCAATTCGAAAAAGAAGGTAGCCAGAAAGGTATATTCCATCTGCTTTTTGCTCAAATTTTGCTTTGTCTGTTACCGATAATGATCCCATAACTGTGAAAGAAGTAGTGGACTCAGAGGATGGAAAAATATGGAAAGAGGCCATGGTTGATGAAATGGCATCTTTGCACAAAAATAAGGCTTGGGATTTGGCGGAGTTGCCGGCTGGAAGGAAACCCATTGGCAGCAAATGGGTGTTCAAGAAGAAGACAAATGGAGAAGGGAAGGTGGAGAAATACAAAGCTCTGTTGGTAGCAAAAGGTTATTCCCAGGTGTTGGGAATTGATTCTGGTGATATTTTTTCTCCTGTTGCCAAGGTAACTTCTATTAGATTACTTTTATCTGTTATTGCTGCTTTTGATTTTGAGGTAGAACAGATGGATGTGAAGACAACATTTCTTCTCAGTGATTTGGAAGAGTAAATCTACATGAAGAAACTTGAAAGCTTTGCGGTGAAGGGTAAGAAAGAACTGGTATGCAACTTAAAGAAGTCTCTGTATGGGTTAAAATAGTCGCTAAGGATGTGGTATAAGAAATTTGATACATTTATACGGGGACTTGGATTCACCAGAAGCAAAGCAGATCACTGTGTGTATTTTAAACTAATTGGTGGTCGTGTTATTTATCTGGTCTTGTATATGGATGATATGTTGCTGGTTGGAAATGACAAAGAAATTATCCAGGATTTGAAGACCCAATTGTCCTCCAAATTCGACATGGAAGATATTGGTGCTGCAAACTATATTTTTGGCATGGAAATTAAAAGAGACCGTGAAAGGAGGAAGCTCTAGTTAACCAGAGGAAGTATGCCGAGACAATACTGCAGAGTTTTAATATGCAGGATAGTAAACCATTGAAGGTTCCTATTCCTGTAGGTGTCAGGTTATCTGCATAACAATGTCCCAAGACACAAGAGAAAGAGGACATGTCCCGTGTTCCATATGCAAGTGCAGTCGGTAATTTGATGTATGCAATGGTTTGTACTAGACTAGACATTGCACATGTAGTGGGAGTATTGAGCAGGTTTATGTCAAAACCAGGGAAGGAGCATTGGACAGTAATGAAGTGGGTTTTCAGGCATTTGTGTGGCACTATTGATTATGGTTTGTGCTACCAAGGAATACCACGATCAGACAGAGTGTTGGATATTCGTGGCTTTTTTGATGTAGACTGGGCTGGAGATCTGGATCAGATAAGATCTACAAGTGGGTATGTTTTTAACCTATTTGGAGGTGCAGTCAGTTGGATGAGTAAGAAACAATTTGTAGTGGAAGTATCAACTACAGAGGCAGAATACGTAGCAACCAATCATGCAAGCAAGGAAGTAGTTTTGTTGTAGAGATTGTGCTCAAGTATGGGGTTACTACAGGGAGCTATAAGGATAGACTGTGACAGCCAAAGTATAACTTTCTTGGCAAAGAACCCTGCTTATCATTCAAAGACAAAGCACATTGATGTTCAGTATCACTTTGTGAGGGATATGATAGAAGACAAAAAGGTGTTGCTGGTAGAGGTGGACACTTTGAAGAATACTGCAGATGCATTGACAAAATCTGTGAGCTCTCAGAAGTTCTCTTGGTGTAGAGAAACAATGGGTGTTTCGGGGCTAGAAAAATGACTAAGATCTCTTGTGGCCCCCTATGGAAAGAAAACAACAAGTGGGAGATTGTTGTGTTGTGTTATATTCTTTCGAAGACCATCCTTCGTTGCGCCGATTGCGCAGTGGGGGGGTCATAGAGGGGCGGCAGCCCCCCCTGTCCGGGGGGTTTGAGGGGGGTGGGTACCCCTCGAGAAACTTTTTTTTGGACCCTATATTACGTTGGGCGAACCTACATATGGTTTTCGGTCCATGGTTTTGGACGCGATGGTTTTCGGTCCATTGTTTTAGATATTTTTGGGCACTTCAACCCCAATCATAAATGTCCATAAACTGAGGGCTCCTAAGTCCCTAAAAGAGTTGTCTCACTGCTTAAAGGAACAAGGTCAACTCATTACATCATCTCCCAGAAGTTCTCCACTGAAACCTGCTCATAAATGGTCAAAACTAGACCATACTAAAAGCTCAATGCAAAGGGTGTGATGCATGTCACCTTCCTAGTGTACAAGGTGAGATGCATATTAATTTGATCCTCTGTAGGCTGCGATGGTTGGGGATGGAAAAATGGCAGGTACAAAAATGTGAGGTGGAAGATCATGGAATCTTCCACAAGCTTCCTCTCTGACACTTGCCTCTCTATTTTCGACCAAGGATGAGTAAGACATCATCATTCTCCAAGTGTAAGTAGAAACCATCAGAGAGAAGACACTAATCAAGATCCCAGAAGATGACTCATCTCTCTGTAATCATCTATATATGGATCCCTCATCACAGAGATCCATAGGTTGGAATTTTGTATCTTATAGAGAAGTGTTGTTGGTTTTCTAGTGTACATTCATAGTGTTGGGTGATGTAAGATTTGCTTGAGGTGAAGAAGGGCTTCCTAGCTGGAGGATGATGCTCGGTTAGAGTACATGGTTGTAATCCTCTTGCTACTTTTCATCTTAATAAATTTATTCTTCTTTCCTTCCATATTCTTGTGTACTTGTTTATATATGCATTTATATGGTTAATACACATTTGATCCTGTGTTATATATGAATTTAGATCTTTGTTTCTTCAATAGTAGTATGTTGCTGCGATTCTATAGGTTCTTTTGAAGCTGGGCAGACAAAGAGGAAGCGGCGAAGCTCTATCAAGAAGGAGAGGAAATCTAACGCAAGACTCAGGTTGGTCTTCTCGGTTCTCCTCTTGTCTACGTTCATAAAAGAAAAGAAAACTAGACTTTGATTGTTTGTTTCTAAGATAGCCACCCATCTTAGTGGGAATAGCAGCATCCGAGTGGACACTATTCCCGATAACAAAATGGCGACTCCACTGGGGATCAACTAGATTACTTGCTAGCCTATCTATCCTTGTTTCTTTTATAAACTTATAGACGGAGCCTGAAGTCAATCCAGCTAGCCTTCAAATTGCATTTGTTATACAAATGCAAAGTAGATCAATGCTCCTCCAGTCTATCTCTGGGTTTTGTTTATGAATTAAACAATAGATCTGCAACCAATCTAATTTCCCTAAGTGGTGGCTCTTGTAACCTCTTTAGATCACCCCTGCGTTTTACATACACTGATCTTTACTTACTTAGCCTAAACACCTGAACTAGATTGCAAACTATGAGTGAAAACCTGTTTGAAGTCTCACACTGCTACCATCGCACCCTGCCTTCAAGGAAGTCTGTATGCATCACACTTCCCGAGTGCAGTAGGTGCGCTGCATACTGATTTCACTATGTAATAGGTGCGATGGTCAGGGAGGGTTAACTTTACCCTGAACTGTGGATTTTTCTCTCTGTTTTCAGTCCTATTCAAGAGTTTTGTTGTCTGTAGTCAGTGTACTTCTGTGAAAA
The DNA here is from genome assembly GCA_000404065.3 of Pinus taeda. Lineage (NCBI taxonomy): Eukaryota > Viridiplantae > Streptophyta > Pinopsida > Pinales > Pinaceae > Pinus > Pinus taeda. The sequence continues at coordinate 151,443 of APFE031302854.1, forward strand.
CCCCCTTCTCTTCATTGTTCTGCCTCCTTAGTGCAAAGAACTATAAATGTCTTTATGTATTGTGCATCATTTTAGTTCTCTTTTGCAAAATTGTAGCATAGTCGAACTTTCATCTCTAGATTTGAAAGTGTCGTCGCTGTCGTTTTCAGTTTTAGGAAACAATCCCATTGTTCTTGGTAGTCGATTATACAGTTACTATATCATGGGATTTGAATAAGTAGTTTTAAAGTAAAAATCAATTTTCATTTCAAAATCGCAAAGTGTCTCTCTTGCTATCACTTCATTTTGAAAACGAATTTTGTTGAGTACTGTCGCTTAAAAGTAATTCAGATTTGCACATAGCTTTCTTAATTTCATTCATACATTAAGAAGGCAGAAAACAAATACATGCATGTGCATTTGCATTTTGATTGCTTGGCTCGATTTAGGACTGTGCATTTAGTGTGTGCTCTGTGAAGAAAAAATTCTTGACTTTCTTCCCTTAGTAGCTAGGATTTTCATTGCTGAAAGAAGATTAAACGTTTGTTTACCATCTTAGATTGCATTTTAGGAATTATATACACATCACGTGGTGAACCTGAAAGGCAAATTCGTAAGCAAGATTAACTTAAAATAAATTCAATGAATCTAACAATGCTTCGAAACTTAATGCACAACATCTAGAGGTCTAGGCTAGAGACGTATTCCAACATCATAGAACTTGGTAACTGTTGCTTTCAATGTTGGTTGGGTGATTCCTCCACTCTGAGACAGCAACTGCCAGTACGGACTTATGCTCCCACGTACCGTCAAGTATATATTGGGAGACCACAAAAGGCTGCATCCTTTATCCTTAGGAAGCCGTGTCTGCCACCCTATCGATCGTAATGCACCGAACACAACATTTAGGAAGATTGATTGCCATACCGTAAAAAGTATTTTGTAGTTTTGCAATTAGTTTGTAATCCTCCGTGCCTAGTTCTCCAGAGAAGTCCATTTTTCTCCTTTTCAGACTCCTTAAAGGAAAAGGTCCTCTCAGCACTTGTCACTTCAGGCTCAATAAAAATTGAAGGCGACTAGAGTCATCTTTTGTTTTTTCTTGACTCTTTAAAATTGAAAAAATAAGTTGTGTCAAAGCGTCTAAAAATTTATTTTAATTGTAATAACATCACAAATTCCCCCATTGATCTTCAAGTTGAGAAAATGGAGTATACCAACCAAGGATTTCCCCTTGAAGGAAATCCTAGTCCCTTCTCCTCATGGGGAGATGTTGGTACACCCCATATGGCCACTTTGTCACTTCCAGGATTGACAATTGGTTTGCCTGTCTGGATCTTCCCTACCTCTCTCGTTCAGAATCCCGTAATTCCTGAACAGTCTAATCAGCAACTAGACAACACTAGAGTTTCCTCCCAACCTTCTACTTCATTTGATTCTCCCTCTCCTCCTTCCTCTTTGCTTGATAAAGTCGATAAAGATAAAAATCAAGTAACTGAGAAGAAAAAGAAGCAGAAAGAGAAAAAGGAAAACAAGAAAAAGAAACCAAAATCGAAAGGGAGCAACCAAGCGTCGTCTAGAGAAAATTCTCACACCGCATCGTCGAAACCTAAATCTCCTTGTGTCATTTGCAATGGAGACCACTATCACTGAGATTATCCCTACATCGCTCGGATCTTAAGGGACTGGTCTCCTCGTTTTCACAATCTGGTAGTGTCAACCTCTGGTGATGAGGCTGAATGCTCACCATCAACCAGTGAAAGTGAAGCACATGGACAAAGAAGGAATCCCAGATTTCCTTGTAAGTTGTGTTAAGGAAATCACACCGTCCACCATTGTCCCTTCCTTGACGAGGCTAAAAGAATTTTGGATGATCATCCGATTTCATCACTACGATTTCTTCCTGGATATAAAAAACTCTTGCCATGTCCTCCACTGATTGAAAATCCGGCTGGCTGGTAATTGTGGTCAGCCGAAGCGTCTATCATTGGAAATGAACCCTCTGAATCCATACCAGATGAAAGTCAAAGGGTCGATACGGGAGTTGACCCAGTCTTGCTTTAAGAGTGTTCATCTTCGAATGATATCATCACTAAAGAGAAAGAGAACGACACCGTTCAAATTCTTTTCATCAACACAGACTCCGATGAACTTGGGGGTAATCCACCCACTCCTTTATCGCAGGAAGGAAGTTCATTAGATTCATATCCGGCCGTCTATTCGGTCCCACCACCAAGCAACCTAGTCGTTTCCTTCGACTGGAATCTACTAGGCAGACCACATTTAACAGCCAGTGTAGCATTCAGAATCATTCTACAAGCTTACAGAATGGTCATGGTTGGTACCATCATTGATGAATGGGATTCTATGAGTATCGTTTCCTCAACTGCTTGGAAAGTGCTTCTTTCGCCATCGCTTTTGCCTGAAATGAGAAATTTGACAGGCTTCGACAAGGGAAACAGTTGCCCTTTAGGGATCCTTCCAAATGTGCCCATTACATTGAGAAGGAAAATTATTCACATGAATGTTATGGTAGTTCAGGGACCTTTAGATTATAATCTACTCCTTGGATGCGACTATATTTATTGCATGGGAGCCATCGTCTCGTCACTCTTTAGAGTAATGTGTTTTCCGCATGAAGGCAGAATGGTCAAGCTCGTAGACCAAATGTCATTCCCCGATTCACACATCGTAAATAGTCAAATGCCATCCCTAAATAGTCTTTTCGCACAAGAAATGTCTTGACGGTCTCCAGTCCATCCACCTGATGAGCGCGAGTGATTCAGGAAGATGTGACTGAAACCTGGGGGGCATGCACCCTGGTTTGCTTCAGCAGAAAAACTCTGGGTATAGGGCAGCTTTCGGTGAAGGATATATGACTAGTCCAATACCCGTCTATATAGGGAAATGAAATTATACCGGATAAGATACGTCAGTTAGAAGGTAGGCCTTTCCCAATAGAACAAATGTTTTGTCTGCAAATTGAAGGGTAACCTGGAAGCTTTACTTTGCTATACCTGGGGGCATGCAAACCTTTCCGCATGCAAGCGAAGAGCAGCTATTTATTTTTTAAATTTGTAGGACCTCTAACCCTTTAAACCCGTAAGGCTAGTTGTTTTCTAACTTCCATAAAGAAAGGATCCATGGAAAAGCTTGAGAGATGTAAGCCACTTCAAAATAACATCTCGAATGAGACTTCTTATCATACAACTGGCGAGAAATGTTGTTCCAGAGTTCAAGCTCATTAAAAAATAAACCCTCCACAAGCAGTTTTAGCGCATAGTTCAATCTCGTTAAAAAATAAACATAAGTCATGAGCAAAAGTTTCCCCCAGCGTCTAAGCTCATTAAAAATGAATCGGTAAATAACCATTGTGAATGCCTTATCGCCAGCTTTTGAGCCTTGGTCGTGTTCTCGCCATCACCTCCATTCTATTTTTAGTTGATCATTCACCCACATATGATTGTTTACCCCTTCGAGGAACATCTGCGAAGAGTGATTCTGTTAGCCATCCTTGTGACACTGCCATGATTGGAAAATTCCAAATGTACCTAGAATCAGCTGCTACCCGAAACCATCACTCATTCCTTGAAAACGAGTCTTTTCAAGCTCTTTTCACTTGACTCATAAAATATGAAAAGATTGCCGAGCGATTGGCCTCTCCGGCTCGTTAAAGGCATCAGAAGTGCTATCTCTCCTCTAGATTTTAATCCTCTTGGACTTGAGGGATTATTACACAAAAATATCGAGCGCTCGTCTTGTTCGGCTGATTAAAACTATCAAAAATTTATCCCTTTTATATTATTTACACTTTTTCGGACTTAAGGGATTATATAACGAAAAAGAATCATTGGAGTCTCCTTTATGTTTCTTTCATACTCTCTAAAATTGAAAAAGACCGAGTTATCTTTGTCGTTAAACTCGTTAAAACCTGAAAGTGACAAACTCGTCCAAATGGACGAGAACGAGTTTCACTGTCGCTAGGCTCGCTAAAATATAGTGACAGGTTTGCCTGAAGGGCGGATTATAGAACAAGCATATGTTATCCTCCTCATGCTTGAAAAAAACAAAGAGGTACTAGTCAGCAATGACTGGGAAAAATTGGGAAGAAAACTTGAAGAAAGTTTATTGGTAGCAAGTTGCTCTTGAACATGACACTTTCCTTCTGCGTCCATGCTGGGTTGGGTTGTTCCATTCAATGGTCATCACCATTGGTCCATCACACCATCCATCTTTGGGGTTAATGCTACCAATCCATCGTTAGTGTCGTTGATATGTTCAAGAGAAGTCATTCAGACAATTCACCTATGTCTCACCCACTGCAATACATTCATGCTTCATTCCTTCATGACCGCCACCCCAAACCCTGTATTGTCAGTTTGTTTTCACCTCCAAAATCATTTGCTTCATTCCGTGTCGTTGATGTGGGATTCATTAACGCCCTCCTGTGATGGGTCGCTTCTTGTCGACATCATCTCATTACCCAAGAAGTTGACTTAGGAACAACCCTTTCAGTACTTTCACGCTTGCATGCCTCAGCGACAAGTTTCTCACTTTCGGTGATAGGTTTACATCAACGGCCTTCGACCGAGAGATTTTGCATGGTGTTTGATGCCAAGTCCATTTTCACACCACATGAATTGTACTATAGTACCTTGAGGGTCATTGTCATTATTTGTGATTCCTCTCGCGCTTGTTAACAACTTACATCATTGGTTGGTAATCAGGCGATGTCTTTCCATGTTCGACTCCAGAAAATTTTTGACATGGATCGGATTTTACTCCAAGTGAAGATTGAATGAGTTTTGAAGACCCCAGATCTAGTTTCATCCATCCTGGCTGCGATATATTCAGGAAAATAAAAACATTAAGTGTACATCATTGGCGAATAGATGATCATCCAAATCAAAGCATGATGTGTCCATATCATCAGTCTGTCACACAGATGATTGTCTGTCCTATGTACATGAAAATGAATTTATAAAGCTGAGCATGGGAATGCCCGCCTCATCTAGATCATGAAAAAATGTTGTCAAGATAATGTATTGTATTGTATCTTATTACAGGTCACCTTCCATGGAATCTTCGAGAAGCTTCCTCTCTAACACTTTCCTCTCTATTTTCGACCAAGGATGAGTAAGAGATCAGCATTCTCCAAGTGAAAGCAGGAACTATCAGAGAGAAGACAGTAATCAAGATCCCAGAAGATGACTCACCTCTTTGTAATTATCTATATATGGATCCCTCATCACAAAGATCTAGAGACTGGAATTTTGTATCTTATAGAGAAGTGCTGTTGGTTTTCTGGTGTACATTCATAGTGTTGGGTGATCTAAGATTTTCTTGAGGTGAAGAAGGGCTTCCTAGCTGGAGGATGATACTGGGTCAGAGAACATGGTTGTAATCCTCTTGCTACTTTTCATCTTAATAAATCTATTCTTGTTTCCTTCCATATTCTTGTGTACTTGTTTATATATGCATTTATATGGTTAATACACATCTGATCCTGTATTATTTATGAATTTAGATCTTTTTTTCTTCAATAGTAGTATTTTGCTATTATTCTACAGGTTCTTTTGAAGCTGGGTAGATAATGAAGAAGTGGCGAAGCTCTATGAAGAATGAGAGGAAATCAAATGCAAGACTCAAGTTGGTCTTCTCGGTTCTCCTCTTGTCTATGTTCATAAAAGAAAACAATAGTAGACTTTGATTGTTTGTTTCAAAGATAGCCACCCATCTTAGTGGGAATAGCAGCATCCAAGTGGACACTATTCCCGGTAACATTCATGGTATTGGATGCTTCAACATGTATAAATATGTATTGTAACATTGAAAGCAACATAATGAAAAATCAAGCTCGTAGTCCCAGTTTTGGGATCTAGAGGAAAATCTTTGTGCATATGTATTTTATGTGTTATGTTCTCGCATTGTTTATTTTCTTCCTTTTAGAATTTGTATGCAGGTAATTTCCATACAGGGTTAAAACCTACATTAATTGCTTTTGGTTTTTCTTCTCCTTGCATAAGGTGGGTTATGAGTCTCTTATCCTCCTCCTCCTTTTCTGTTCTGATCAATGGTATTCCCTCCTATCCTTTTCATCCTTCTTGAGGAATTAGGTAGGGAGACCCTCTCTCCCCCTTCCTTTTTGTTATTAAGGTAGAAGGACTGGGCCGAAGCATTAAATTAGCTTAGCAATCTTAGCTCCTTAGAGGCTTGTCTTTTCACAACTCTTCCACCTTCACTCACCAGCAATTTGTTGATGACAACATGCTATTTGGGCATCCATCCATCTACGAAGCTCGTCAACTCAAATCTTTATTGATGGATTTCTCGAATGCCTCAGGAGCTCCTATCAATAAATCCAAATCCCAAATATTCTTTTTCCATACCCCTGCTATTACCCAAGTAGTTATAGTCCACATTCTTGGATTCTCTATTGTTGTCCTTCCATCCAAATATTTAGGAGCTCCCTTGACTGCCTCGGCCTTGAAACATTCTTCATGGAAGATCCTCTTAGAAAAATTGGAGGCTCACCTTTCCTCTTGGACTCACAGAGCCCTAAATATGGCGAGTCTTCTAGTCCTCATAAAATTCGTTCGTCATTCCATGCCGCTCTAACTTTCTTCCATCCTTGCGGTTCCCAAACGGGTTCTCGAAGAAATCAAGCATCTCCAGAGATCATTTCTATGGGGCAACTCAGGTCAAAAACACAAATGGGCTCTTGTTAAATGGGACACAATTTATCTTCCAAAGAGCGGTAGTGGTACAGGATTGAGGGATCCTTCTCACAACAGTGAGGTCATGGCGGCTCGAATATGTTGGAGATGGCTTACTGTGCCACTCACCCCCTGGGCTACTCTATGGATAGCAAAGTATGCAAGCAATTTCATAACAGAGGAACTAATACGAATGTCAGAAGTTAGCATGGGCTCCCTAATCTGGAATTTGGCCAAGTAGCACAGAAGCCTAATTCAGCAGCATAGTTTTTGGGAAGTTAAGAATGGCAACACAACAAGGTTTTGGGAAGATTCCTGGCAGCAGATGCCCAAGTTAAAGGACCTAATTGCTCATTTACAACTCCTAGACCAGGATATGTAGACATATGACAAGGTTAAAAACTTTTGGAATACCTCTTCTACACAAGGATATAGGCAATGGATCGAAGGGGATCAAATTCTAAGACAAGGAACAGTACAAGTTCAACAAACTCTTGACATAGAATTAATGAAAAGGAGAATACAACTCTCTGACGAAAGGGATATCCTCAGATGGGGATATGAAGAAAAAGGCACCTTTACTACAAGAGAGGCTTATAATATCCTTATCAAGGATGATATGGTTAAAAACCCTATCTGGAGAAAAGTATGGGACCCTAGCAACTGGCCAAAAATCTCCACCTTTCTCTCGCTCTTGTGTCATAACAGGATCCTCACATGGGACAATCTCAGGAAGAGGAACTAGCATGGGCCGTCAATGTGCCCCAACTACAGATAATAGGAGGAATCCATAAAGCATCTCATGCATTCCTATCATATTGCGTGCAAGCTCTGGGAAAAGGTCATCTTCTGATACCAAAAGGAAGGAAGAATACATGGAGACATCATCGCCACAATTCGCAACTAGGATCGGAATCCTTATCAAAGAATGATTTAAATTTCTTCTGGAAGCTCATTTTGGGCTTCCATATGTGGGCCATCTGGAAGGAAAGAAATCAAAGAATCTTCAAGGATCATTGTGCTCCTCTCGAGAATCTCTGGAAAATTATCTGGCAAAATATCAAGGAAACCATTTATGTCCATTCCTGGTATCAAGAGGACCTTCCCTCTCTCCCCCAAGAACAAAATATATGGGCTAATTGGAACTGTTAGTGGAATCAAGAACATGTTTCCAAAGGAACAAAGCTTCTGGTGGGTCGTTCACCTGAAAAGTGGCTCCCCCTACCAAACATATGTTCCAACTGAACTTTGGGCCTCGAAAGGTAATCCAGGTAACTCGGGCTTTGGAGGGATTTTCAAAGATTATAAGGGTGCTCCTCTTCTATCCTTCCTAGGATCAAAAGGATGGGATACCAATAATTCAGTTGAGTTGGAAGGTCTTTGGCAGGGTCTAATTCAAGCCCAAAATAAGGGATTCTTTCCACTTATCATAGAAGGCGATTCTCAGATCATCGTAAATATGGTTTCAAAAATTATGCAAGGCACTCTCTCAAGCAAGGTGAGCAATAGTTGGAGAATGGCGAAGAGGCTTCAGCTCATTGAATGCTGGCTCTCCTCTCATAGGGTGATCACTCTTAAGCACATCTGCAAGGAAGGAAATAAAGTGGCTAACTTACTAGTGAACATTGGAGTTAAATGTGGGCTGGATCTTCACACATGATCAATCTCTAGCTTGGCCTTTGAAACTCAATTCATGGAATACCCAAACCTTGTAAAGAATGAAATGAAATGGGAAGGAGAAGAGCACCTGGATGTGGGTGAATTAAATGTTAATTGATGGAATTATTTAATATTGCCAGCGCTCGGCCCTGCCAGCTGCAGGACACTGCTCCTCTCTAGGCACAAATCTGGCTCAAGCTGGCGCCCCTCAGGCAAGAGTGATTCTGCATGAAGATTTTCTTAAGTACTGACTCCATTGGAGGTAAGGCGATTGCTGGTATAATCATGGCGAATTCAACTTACCATTCCATTGTTCACTCCCCGTCCTCTTGCCATTGCTCGATTCTTCCAGCAATTCTCTACAGTAGGTGGGTTTTAGACATTAGTGGGTTGCTCTTGGTGGCTCTTTGTGGTGGAACTGTGCTTCCCTCTTTCCATTCTCAGGCTTGTTCTTTGAACTTTGCTTGAAATCTCTTTGTGTTGTCTCGTCTCCCTTCCATAGATACATGTTCTTTTGAGCTTCCCTTTCGTTGCTTAGCCATGGTCTATGATCACATAAGAACTTTCCATGGAGGCAGCCGTGGTTTTCATGGGCGTTATCAGATTGCTCACTCTATCGATCAACCTCCGCCCCTTGTTGCTCAACCCTCATCTCTAGTGAATTTTCCTCCTCTTAGCCCTTCCTGTATACCTTTCCCGCACAATGCTTTTAAGACTACTCATTTCAAGTTTCAGAGCAACCTAAACAAGCCCATTATCATGACCAATATTACTATTAGCTTTTCTAAAGAAGAGGCTCAGCCTCAAGCTACAGAGCACACTTCGGCTGAGCTTTCCCAGGGCAGTAACAGAATGATGGGAAACCATGGCAATGAGTAGAATATGGCAGAGGAGGCAAGGTGGATGGGCATGCTGAGCAGCATGACGAGGGTGGTGCTCGTGGCGACACTCAACCACTAGACAATAGCACTCATGGAGCCTTTGTATCGATATCCATGCAGGAAGTTCCAGTGGCACTCATCCTTCGACGGTCCCTCCAGGAGGCAGTGGAGCTGGTGACATGGCCGGGGATGAAGATATCTACCGTGGCAATGCATGCCCTATCGTGGAGGAGCTTCTGGACTGGGATATGGTAATGTGATGCCACCTGGGCCTTTCATGTCATCCCAGAATTTTTCTAATGGCTTTTTTGTTAGGTTCAGGAGATTTTGGGTTTTTAGTTTTGTTTCAGCCTCTATGGTTTGGTAGCTTGGTCTTTTGTCTTGGTGGGGCAAAAATCTATAGCTCTTTTACGGATATGGATAATGTATCGGTCTCTTGTTTCTAGTCTCGACAGTTTCATAGGAGGTTATCCCTTCTCTTCTTTATGGTCTTATCATTGTATTCAGGTCCCTATGTTTGGCTCCTTACTTACTGTAACTGGTCCTCCCATACCTGGGACAATTTTTATGTATTGCAGGCTCTCAGATGCTCTTGCCTGAGGCCTCAACCTCCTTGTAACATTATTTTTATTTTCCTTTAATATAATTAGTCTTTATAGAGAAAAAAATAAATCTACATTTGTTTTTAGCTTCCGGGTGCTGTCCCCAAAACCCCCGCTAGGGGACCACTAGACCTCAAACCCCCTAGCCACAGGGGATTAGCTCTCTAGACCCCCACAAGGGGGACAATTCTCCCGCACACCCCCCTGCATGGAGGGGTGTACAAACATCGTGGGGTATATATCAGGCTAAAACAAAGACCTCTAAATAATTATGATCCACACCCAACAGGATTCACCATAAGTCACACATAATTAAAGTTTTTTAATGAAACACATTAATCACACATGATAAAGAACACGCATTTCCTAAATTGGCCATTGTACATAGTGTCTACAATATATTCAAGAAGGCATGTAAGGAACATTTTTGTTCTAATAACTAATCCCCAACATTGCAAGAGGTTAATGACTCTATTCCTAGAAGCATGGGCAGAATAAAATTTAAAATTCCAAGTGTTGGGTTTGAAATTTCTAATATAGTGAGTTTTTGGAATTTAAAAACCGTAATGATGTGGAATTTGAAAACCCTAGTTTTCAACGAATTTTTTCATAAGACATTAACATCATGTTTTTCTTGATGCACATTCCTTGGGATGTTATATTTGACCATTGGGACTACTTAATACCCAACACATAATTATAGGACTTTAAGAATAAATTCAATTCCTTTCCCTTTATTAAAAAATGTAGTGTAAGCATAAATATGGAAAAGGTGGAGAAAATATTGAATTGGAATTTGAAAAAACTTAGTTTTAGGAAAATTGAAACACTAATTTTGTGCAATATGAAAACATTGCTTTTATGGAATTCCAGAGTCCTAGTTATGTGGACTTTTGGTAATTTTAAACTTGAAGAGCCTAGTTGGTGCATAATGTTTCTAAGTTTTCTTTCAGGAGTCTCACTTGTGGAAACTTATACTAATCTACGGTGGCTAAGGTCTAAGTGTGGATAACTTGAGAGTCAACATAAGCTTTATATTTTCTCATATAATATTAGGTGTCATATAGAAGTGACGAAACTTTACTAAGAAGATTTATGCGATACACATAAATGATGAACCATGTACATAAAAAGATACCCATCTATGCACATATGTGATGCACCATAAGTGACACAGAATTAATATTCTTACATGATACACATAATTGACACACCATAAGAAACACCTATAATCTGAATTGATGATATGTATGGAACTTATACCTTATATTAACCAATCCCCAATGTTGACTACAAGTTGATGCTTCCCTTTTTAGAAATTCATGCACTTTAAGATTTTCCTTTATGAACTTTCATTGGGGTGTTATGTTTTTTTATTATATGTATGAATTAAGAATTTCCTCGTAAGAAATCTAAATAAGATTCAAACATAGAAACATATACAATATCCCACAAGATACCTACAACAAGTGAGATACATCATTATACATGATATTAGGTGTAACAACATCTCATGTCCAATGAGTAAGAATAGACAAATGGATGTCTAATAAGGACTATAAAATTGAATCCATCCAAAGAATATCATTCTAACAATCTTTGTGATGGTGTTAAAAAGATTTGCGTCCTTATCACTGAGACTTCATGTGCATGTTATTCATTAGTTTACCTGGGAACAAGAAAATAAAATAGAGTTAGATGCATAAATTAATTTTAAATATCATTCCTGCATACATTAATATAAAAATAAAATATTACATGTTATATTAAAAATAGAAAATAACAAAAATACCACATATTTAACTACTTACCAATACCTACTCAAGTAAACCATCATGATGACTTCTAATAATAATGGTATCCATTAAATTCTTGTGTTAATTATTAGGTAGGAAGTAACATATCTTTGATGAGTTATTTCTTGTTATTGTTTGTATTTGGATGTTTCCACCAACAATTAAGTTTGTATAACGACATGAAAAACTACCTAGAGTATAATCTTCAAAGACAAACTTTGTTGTCTTCCATGTAGTTTCCCACATTTTTATATATTATCCTTTCATAACTATCGTCCCAATCAAAATATCAATGTCTTAAGATACTATTAATGCAACATAAAGTGCATATTTCTCTATATGTAATGTCCCTATTGGTAGTCATTATGCCATTAATTACCTTTTGGGGAAACCACTGCATATATGTTCCCCACAACAAATGGTGTGACAAAATTCCAATCCAATAAATAAACATATCATACTATGGTCATGCTAGTTAATAAAAATCACTAAAATATCCATAGATCTTTGTTGCTCAAGATCATATATGTGTAGTTGTAAAGAATTGATATGTTATCATAATCTACTATAATACTTTATTTATCCTCCTCAAACTATGATAATTTTATAGCTATACATGGCTAATACAGAGAGATTGATGACCCCATCCATATAGCAGGTCTATGTAACCATAAGTTTCCCAGTCACTAATATCATCTTCCACACAAGAAAGAGAGTCTTCTCTTATATTTTTCAATTATTCCATTGCTTGATGATTGAGTTGCATGAAACCTGGAAGATCCATAGATTTTTTTACATTTATGTAAATGTGTTTGATCAAAATCAACCACCTCCCCGAAAGATATATGTATCCATGACTTCTTGGTTGGTTATTATTCTCTTGTACTTCTTCCCTTCCCCATTATTGAAGAACTGATAAAGAATTGGTATTGCAAATTGAATCATAGAATTAGTAGTGAGATCCATTTATTACTTATATAATTTACTTATAATGCATGCACCCACTCCATCATGCTTCCCTTTTCCATGTATACTCTCAAAATAGTTTGAAATATGTGGCACCCTATGTGTTTTGTGCAACATTCATATGTATTGAAATAAACATACATTTTTGAACTCGCTACTACAATCATCCAATCAAATCTAGTTTTCGTCCATTTCATGTAGGATCATTAGACAAGGCTCGTGATGAAGAAATGGAGAGGGCTTGACAATGTGGTGTATTGGCCATAGGTTGAGCTAGAAAAACACATTTTGTCACCTTTGATGAGATTTTACATAAAGTAAATAAAAAATTCAAATAAGTTGAAGAGTCTAGAAATGCAAGATTCATTTATGTTATTGACTATTCGAATTCCCTCAATTAGAGAGAAAGGGAAGTGAACCAATTGTAAAGATTGTGCATAAAAGGAGGAATTAACTGTAAAGGCAGATATTTTCTCTTCTCGAGCCTCAGATCCTGTATTTTTGGAATGAATGAAGTGGAGGTCATGTAGTAACATATTGATGTTAAATCAATGTTCTATTTTCTATGGTTTAAATAGTGTTTACATTTGATTACATTCTAGAATTCACGTGACCAAATAATGTACCATTATGTGCTTGTAAACATTCGATTTGTGTTTATTATGCATGCTTGCTAATGTGTACCCCAAACTATGTTTTGCAGTGACTCTATTCTTTTTGTAGGCTGAATTTTTCTTTTCCCAACTAAAATTTAGACCATCATATTGAGTAAAGGGAATGTTGGATGAAGAGTAGAAGGAGGAGATTGTTCTTTGAGAATGGGAAAGGTGTTAATAGGGGAGACTAAATTTGAATAGAGAGAAAGATATTTTTCCTTCCAGAAGAGGAAAATAGAGTTTCTGGAAGTGTTACAAAAATATTTCGCATCATCGAAGGCTAGGTTTTATGCATTGTGTTTAACCTAGTTTTGCCTTTCAGTCTCACATGTGCCATCAATTTTTGGCATCAGAGTGGGATTAGAGTATATCCATATATGTGGTAGTGTTGCATTTGATGATGGTTGTCCTTTTTATGAGAAAGGTAGATGGAAATGTGAGCAAGAAGAGCACAAGTTCATGGAGGGAAACTTGTAGCTAATGCATAACTCCAAGAAGAGATAGAAAGGTTGCAAGCTCGTTTAGAAACCATGGAGACTAGTAGTCAATGAGACCTTCAGGCTAGATTTTAAATTTGATTAAACGAATAAGCTACAACAGAAATAGGAACACTTGTGGATGAAGCTCCAAAAGTTAAAATATTGAGCTCAGTGTTAAGCCGAAGTGGAAGACCAAAACAAGAATTATCTACCTATGATGGTAGTCTGATAACTAAGAATTTGATGGATTGGATTACTAAAGTATATAAGTATCTCTAATATGAGGAGATTAAATAAGATAAGCAGGTAAAATTTTCTCTAACTAGGTTTAATGGCCATGCTTCATTGTGGCGAGATAATGTGCAGACTAAAAGAAGGAAACAAAGGAAACCATTGATAAAAGGTTGAGACAGGATGGTGGAAAAGATGAAGGGGAAGTTTATGTCGACATATTATTAGTTGTCCCTCTATAGATAGGTGCATAGAATCAAACAAAGGTTTTTGACATTCATAGATTATACAAATGTGTTCTACAACTTGAATTTTAGGGTAGGATATGTAGAAGACACTTGTGAGAAGACAACAATGTGCTCAATGGATTTAAACTCAATATTGAAGATTCAAGCAACATGATTCCTCTGACTATGATGGAAGAAGCATACTATTTTTCCTTGAAGGTAGAACATAACATAATGAGGAAGAAAAATTAAAGCACAGGTCGTGGTTTTGCCAAAGGAAAAGGTTATAAAGTTGGAAGAGGGAATACTTGAACTTAAAATAATAATTCCAATAAACCAAAACAACCAAGACAATAAGAGGACTCCATAGTAGGAATACCTTAATGGAGAGGTAGAGGTAGAGGAAGATTGAGAGAAATTGTGTATAGGGTGTCAAATATCTTTTTATTATTGTGACAACAAAAAGGTATGATAAAGAGATGCATATGTAGCTTAGCCAGAAGCACATCCATCTGTGAAAAAAAATGCATGATAGAGCGGAGAAGATTCAGTGATGAATCAAGTATTTTTGAAATGAGCAAAGGAGGTTGTTGAACCAACACAAAGAATATATTTTTTTTTGGACTATTTGTAAGGCCAGAGGAAAATCTTGCAATGTCGTGATTGATAGTGGAAGCACTAAAAGTCTAGTTTCCACATAAATGGTCGAAAAACTTGGTTTTAAAAGAATTAAAATCCCAAAAACATATCAAGTGCCATTGATGCAAAATATCACCAATTGTTGGTGAGTGACTAGAGCGAAGTGGAGTTCCAGATAGGTCGATATAAGGATAAGGTAGTTTGTGACACCATGCCAATGGATGTTTGCCACCATATTTTTGGATGACCTTAGTAATTTTATAGGAAATTGGTTCATGATGGAGAGAGCAACATCTATAATTTTAGAAAGAATGGTATCTAGAACACTCTTGTACCATTAAGGGAAGAATTTAGAGGTGGGACAAGTAGCTCAAAAGATCTTTTGTTTTCAAGAAAACAATTTATGCAACAAATGAAGAAATAAGAGGTCACCTATGCAATGTGTTAGGTTCCTATACGGATAGGAGTCATAATTTTGAATGAATAAGGTTAAGCCTTGTAATGTTATACATACCTTTTCTTTCTTCAAATTCTTTTCATATTATAAAAATTAAAAAATGTAAAGAGGGTATGTCCTGAAAGAAAAATCAAAGGACAACTTTATGTCCACTACTATTTACTTTTATTCATAATAATGATTGTGTGCAACTTGTTATTCATACCACAATCCATGGTAATCAAACTATTTAATCATGGTTATTCCATGCTTTGAATTTTATGTTTATAGATTAGAAAATAAAATCAGACCAAACAGTTTAATATTAGCTGATCGTAGTTAGTTAGAGAAAATAAAAGGAGCTCATAAGCTTAATCTCGGCCCTAGGATGATATAAAGTTAGAATTAGATAGATTTGCTTTTCAAAAGAAAAATAGATGAATAAGGGTTTGCTAGGCTGAATGCACCAAAAGAAATGAAGAAAATATGTTACAGGTAAGAAATGTGTAAGTATAAGAAAGGTTGTTGAACTACAAAGTTAATTGGATCAAAAGTCATGCATCATGCTTAGACACATCTTTCAGCATGTGTGATCAACTATGGAAGCAAAGACAAAGTTTACAAGTTGATATGATTAACTCCCCCTAATTCACTTTTCCCCTTTACTTACTAATTTCCTATCCACAAGTATGTTTTAGTACATTTAAATCCTACAAGTGAAAGGGGCTCACAACATTTCTCTAAATTTTGTTGGGACCACACCTTCGACTTAATGACGTATGGACCAAAGTGCTAGAATCCCCTTCATAAACACATTCCCCATTCATGAAATCCATCTCCCCTCATCACCCTACAAAAACCCCTTTTCCAAAGGTTAAACACCATTTTCCTAAGAAAAGTGAAACCCCCCCATGTAAATCCCTTTCCAATCAGAAAAACCACAAAAATATTTTGTCCTAAGTATTGAGCATGTATAAAGTAAAGTGTGGAGATACATACCTTTTACCCTTTTACTTAAGAAAAACCCATTTCACCATTGCATTTCATATTAATTATTAATTTTATTATATATTTCCCGATAAAACCCTTTTCCCATATATAATAATTACACCACTATGCAAATATCCCAACCCGTAGTTTTAAATAAAAACTATATAAATCACCCATATCCCGATACAATTTTACTTAGTTTACCTAATCCTCGTAAACCTAAGTTAATCTCATTAAATAACCACACCTGATTCCCTAAACCTGCAATTGAGCCCCACTGAATCGCTTAACCCTGGATTTATTCCTAAACTAATCCCAAACTACTACGATTAAATGTTATGAAACCAGCTCACAAAAAGATAGAAAAGATAGATTAACGCCTTAGAATTCAGCCTCCTCGAGGGGGCAACCTCATTTACGTTACATAAATAAACAATTCTTGGATGATTCAAATGACAAAACCTCCTTTCTATATATAGGAGTCTAGGGAATCACAATATAACCAAGCCGACCTAACAATAATAATATAAAGGCACAAAAATAAGAATAGAGGGATTCTATGGGGCATACTAATAATAGTATGGGGACAATATGGGCACAACAATATTAATAAGGGATAAAACTATAATAGTAATGGGGTAACCACTAATATTATAGCGACCTAACATGCCCCTCTCCTTCAAAACGTGTTGTCCTCAATGCTTGAGTAGTTATAGATGCTTCTGTATAAAATTTTCATCTTCCCATGTGAAACCTTTGGTGGATAAGTTCTTCCATTTGATGAGATACTCCGAAATTGATCGATTGTGTAGCTGTCGAGTTATTCTTTCTATGAATTCTTTCAGTTCCAATATAATTTTTCCTTCCTCATCAAGTTCTGGCAATATTTTTCTAACTGGGAGGTTGTTTCCTATAACCTTTTTTAAGCATGAAACATGGAAAACTGGGTGCACTTGAGAAGCTACAAGAAGCTCCAATTTGTATGCCACAGTACCAATCTTTTGCAACACCTTGTACAAACCATAATACTTTGGTGATAATTTATTATCC